>VWZV01003387.1:64000-76605 GCA_013397155.1 Irena cyanogastra
GGCGCGCAGCGCTGCCGCCCGCTGACGGAGCGGCTCGGCGCGGGGACGGCGCTGGCGTTTTGGAGGGAGTTTGCATGTGGTCAGTGCTGTGCTGCTGAGCCAGCCCCCAGCTCACATTACACACTACTGTATTTATAACCTCTCGAAGCTGTTTCCCCGTTCAAGCAGTTCTCTGGGACCACCTTCTATTGGCTTCAACCTCTCCCACTTCTTGACATCTGAGCAGCTCTGAGAACGGCTCATCTAGGTCCGAGTGTTTATGCAGCGGAGACTGGCCACTAGGGCTAAAGACCTGGATTATCTGAGCTCAGCTGCCTGCTGCAGAGTCTGTCGGTGCCGTTTTGGAAAAAAAAATCCCAGCCCCGATCTGTTTACAGTGAAAGTTGACAAAGGGTGGTGAAGTTGGATCTTTCCTAAACTCTCCTGCCTGGAACCTGAGACTTGCATGCCATGGATCACACACTCTTTGGCTGCCTGCGCAGCCCCCATGCCACCGCGCAGAGCTTGCACCCTTTCTCCCAGTCTTCTCTTGCCCTGCATGGAAGATCTGACCACATGTCCTACCCTGATCTGTCTTCTTCTTCTTCCTCTTGCATAATAGCGGGATACCCCAATGAGGAGGGCATGTTTGCCAGCCAGCATCATAGGGGGCACCATCACCATCACCACCACCACCATCACCACCACCAGCAACAGCAGCACCAGGCTTTGCAGACGAACTGGCACATTCCTCAGATGTCGTCTCCTCCCGCCGCGGCCCGGCACAGCCTCTGCCTTCAGCCTGACTCAGGAGGACCCCCGGAGCTGGGCAGCAGCCCCCCTGTCCTGTGTTCGAACTCTTCCAGCCTGGGCACCAACACCCCCACGGGGGCAGCGTGTGCGCCAGGGGACTATGGCAGGCAGGCTCTGTCCCCGGTGGAAACAGAGAAGAGGTCCGGCAAAAGGAAAAGCGACAGCTCAGGTAAGGGCTCGCGCGTTCCCCAGCGGGGCGGGATCCCGGGCGGCGGGTGTCGGGGGAAGCGGCGCGCTCGGGCCCCGCGGACCTGCCGCCGCTCGGCCGGGCTCGTTTAGCTCGGCACGTTTGGCCCGGCTCGGCTCGGCTCGGCTTGCCCGGCCACGGCCGCTGCCGTGCTCTCGCCGCCGGCTGACATCGGGCTGCCGGGTTGCTTCTTCCCTCCAACGCGCTCTCGGGATCTCCATCACTAACGCAAGCTTTATTAAGGCTACGGGGGGAGAAATAGAAAAATTTCAGCACGTGATAGACTATGAAACCAAGGTGGTGGTGGCTGTTTCCTACAGCCAAGGAGAGAAATGTTTGTAGTTTTGGTGCGGTTTTCAGCATCTGGTCCCACGGCCCCCTCCCCCCTGCTCGATACGACACCTCTGCTTCAAAATTCAGAATCCAGCGCGCTCCTTCCCCTCCGCCCCTTCGCCGTGGAGCTGACTGCGGCTCCGAGGCGATTGCACAACGTTTGGAAGCTCTGCTTTGGAAGCGGGGATTCGGGAGAGGAGCTGATGCCTTGCTACCCTGTAGGATCTGAGTGAGCCTGCATCAAATTCTCAAAGTGAAGGGGCAAATTTGGACTCTGTGAAGCAAACGAGTGAATGAGAGTTTCAGAAAGCTGCTTCACTTCAGTTTTCTGGTGGCGGGTACAGAGGAAAGGAAGGAGCAGTCTGCCTTTTAAAATCACAGTAATTCTTACTTAAAGGCGGGCATAAAAACGTGTAAGACCCGCAGTCATTCCAGAGCAATGATTTGGCATCAATGAATGTGCAAAAAACCTTGACATTATCTCTGCTTTATAAAATAGCAAAGCCTGTCAAAGTCCTGCTTTGACAAAAGCCACTCAGCGAAGGCAGCACAACTGATGGGACCTCTCTTGAGGCACACATGAACAGGGGGGGTCACCAAAAATATGGTGAGACAAGCGGGAGGCACTGCAAAGAGAGAGGGCTCAGCAGATTGAAAACTCAAGATCTGGCGTAGCAAATTATTTGTTATCATGGAAGAGAAAGTGAAAGGCTTTTGCAGATATGTATGAAGTTCACAACTGAAACCATAACGTCTTCCTGTAACCCAAAATTCTGTAAGCTTGGTAGAGTGTAAGCAACATAAAAGATTTTAAAAAATAACCCTCAAGAATACCATCACTTCCTTCACTGTCCATTACATTAGCATTCATTTACAGTTACAGTAATTCAGAATGTTTACAGTAATTCAGAACGTATTTATCTGAATTTCATCTTACGTAGCTGGCATGGTTGCTAAAAACTTTTCTTGAGTTTAAAACTGTATTTAGTTCAAACACTGCTGGTACAATCTTTTGTTTTGTCTTCTGTACTTTCAATGAGAAAATGAATTATCTGATTTTCTGAGGTGTATGAACAGGCCCTGTTACAACTGAGAAAATAACTGGATGCTGGCTGGTGTAAGGATTTATTGTATTTGTCGGTCTATTTAAAGCTAGAGGAAAAAAGGAAATCGGTCCCTTTCACTGTCAGGGAAGTATCTGAATCACTTTCTGTTTATTTCATTCTGCAATGCAAACCAAAAAAACACCAATGGGGAATGTCCTAAACCTTGCCCTGAAGTGACTGGAGTCTTCCACTGGATTAGTGGACAAGAATGCGAGCCTTTAGCCATGGCTATGTTTATCTTGCAATGTACTTCGATCCTCACTTTCTAAGACTCTCTGAAGATCAAGGCAGGTAACTATTTCCTCCTCCCTTCCGCTAAGAAAAAATACGACCATTCACACAATTGTGAATCTCTCAAACTGAAAGTAGACGTCTTTTGACAACAACTGCATGATTGCTGTATATTTGGTTTTTCTTCAGGAAAAGCCTGCGTTTTGGACTGAATATTTAACCCCACCCCTTTATTAGTCCCGAACTCTGGTGCTAGATATTTAATGCTATTCTCATATATGGCAGCAAGAATTATTTTAATTTTCTGTGTTTCTATATTTGTCATCCATAATTGCCCCTCATTTGATTAAACATCATTGCCTTTATTTCTCATTAATCTTTTTTTTAAACAAATGACTGTACTTGCAAAAATTTCTTCCATGCCTTCATCAGACTTGGAACTACTTCAATAGACATTTGTAAAAAATCCTAATAGTAAATAACTAAGAGGTGAGGAGAGAGAGACTGCTTTAGGTTTCAGTGCCAGCATTCTGAGACAATTATTAATGCTCTTGCTTATTTACACATATATTTCCTCTTTTAAGCATACCACTTAAAGCCACAGAATGCTCAGCGTTTTCTTGAGCACTGAATCTGTTCCGCATTTCAGAGCTGAATTAACCTTAGGCTACCCCTTTCTTGCTCCACTTAGCTTTTGTTTCTGTATGTTTAAGATCACAAAGCTGAGTTTGTAGATTGTTTGAAGAATGTAAAACGTGATCATTCCTTGTACCATTTACCTTCCAAGCAAGTAACTGTTTCTTAGCTGTATAGCTACTCTGAAAATTTATCAGAAGGAACATCGCATTTTACTTATTTGTTATGATGATGGGAGTGCAACGTTTTAAAATTATAAACAAAAATCCAGAGGGCAAAAAGAATTTAGTATGATGGACTGTGTTTTTCCCTGGAATTCACACATTTCAAAGGAATGGGAAGATAGAGAAATATTCTTCTCTAATGTGTTGCAGTTTCATTTGGGATTGAGAAAACAAGGTGAAATGTGCTCTCATGATAGTTATATGAACTGACACTTTTCTTTAGCTCTAACCCAGGTTTTAAGCAGCTTGGGAAGTTCCCTTTGAAGACATTGAAAAGACTGCTACAGAACAGGGTGAATTTTTCAGCAGTACTCTTGCAAAGGACTGGGAAACACTGCTTACATAGTTATCAACCCCTGCTTGCTACATCTGTCAGTGTCTCCAGGTTCTGTAGTTGCTCTCTCTTTATCTGCAGAACGTTCCTTCCAACTTGTGTAGGCCCAGAAGTGGGTCAGTAAAGGAAAATAGCCTGTGAATTGAGGAGTGGGGCATACAAATCTTTATATGTTAACGTTTTGCAGTGAATAATGGCATCTGCATCCCCACCTTTGTAGCTCAGCCTTCGTATGTCAAGGCTGTGTGAGCAGAGAGACCATCCTAAATTTGAGGGTTAGTTGCAAATGAAATCGCTTCTTTTAAAGTGCCCTAATGGTCAGAGTTATCTGTGTGCTAATGAGGTGCGGATGAAAACCATGCTGAGTGTATACAAAACATATTCTTGGAGTGCTTTGTTGCTTTGTGGTATGAGTTGTTCTATATGGAATATTTTGGATTTTTCTAATGCCTCCCCTTCTCATTACTTGCCTGTGAGTTTCAGGGCCATATTATTTCTGTTTATTATAAAGTAGGTTTTGATTCTCAGATGATGCAGAACACATAAGATGCAAAGTTACTTTTGTGGTTTTCTAAGTTATGTTACTTAGGTCCAAGTTTTCTTAAGGCTTCAGTCAGGGAAAAAAGCATATTAATGCCTATATAGGAAGTGCTATCTAGATTTACTGAGAAATATGAAAAAAAGAGTGAATCTGGTAGCCTTAAGAAGACTAAAATGCTATGGTGAAAAAAACGTCTGTACTATGCTGAAAAGACCAGAGGGAGGCTGAGTACAGTTGAAGGAGTTCTTCTAAGCAATACAGCTATTCAAACATTAAATTGCAAGAGATAAATATATAAGGAAATTGCATTCATGTTAAAGTCTAATGTAATTAAACAATTGCCCTCAGGCATGAAAAGCCTTTAAAAAAAAAAAGAAACCAAATTTTGCCATGGGAAAACACTTTCTGTGTGGCACAGGTTTCCAAGAAAAGCCTAGCAGGTAATAAAAATTATTCATATTTTTGACTGTATTTACAATAGCAACATTTAGAAAAGCATTTCAGGAATCCACTGTTTCAACAGTTCGGCCAAGTGTTTCAATACCTGTTCTTGTGGGTTTTGTTCATTGACAGATCATATAAATAAAAACAATATTTTTTCCCCCCGAGTTTTAATATTTTATAACTTACCTATTCTCAATATGCAAGCAGTATTATATCTCCAGGGAATTTATTTTAAATACATCTCCAGGGAATTTATTTTAAATACATCTAAATATCATAAATCATATGTACTTGTTTGAAATGGTCTCCAAAAAGCAGGTCATTTTGATAAATGATTATAAATACTGTGAAATCATGAGTTTTGAGGACTTCTGATTGGTTTCTGAAACACGTCAGTAAGAAAAATGAGCTGCACGCTTGTAGTCAAAAAGCACTGTGTAACTGATTCATCAATATGTCTGTGCTTTTCAGTGGGGTTGTAAGCGGAAACAAGAAAAAATACATAATAAGGCATAGTTTTTCTGGAAAGAGTTCATTTGTTTGGTATCTCGTATAAAAGCATCACTTACCCATTAGAAAACAGCAGCAACAACAACAAAAACTCTGTAGGTTTTATAAATGAAACCATTTCAAAATCTGATGAATAATGCACAGACTTTTAGGAGAAAACCTTCAAGACTGATTGCTCATCAAACGATGAGCTTACTAGTGAGCTACTTACGGAATTATTTTAATAGATGAAAACTTGCAAGAAATTCACTTTTGTTCTCTGGAAATAGAACCAGGAACTTTTCTAAGACTAAAATTTTGAAAGACTATTTTGCTGATACATTTTCAAAATTCTTTGCCCCTAGCCAAAGAAGAACTTTGTGTGGACAAGAAGAAAAAAAAAAAAAGAACTGTGTATGGCTCCTAGTTATGCATTTCTGTCTGTTTGTATAAATGATTCAGTCGGATTTGCACTTCTCCTTCTCCCCCTGCTCGTCAACCCACCCTTTTAGAAACATTGGAGGGCCGATCCAGACCTTCACGGAATCACAAATGTTTTTGTGAGAAGGTCCATTGACTCCAGTGAAACCACTGAAGTGCTCAAGGTTTTTTAAGCAATCAGAGCTTAATTCTTTTACAGGGGCATTAAAGATTCAAACATTCTGGCCATATCTGGATAAAATTTCACTAAAAATTTTCAAAGAATCATAGTTACAGATACCTTTTAGGATTTTAAAACTTCTGTTACAGGGCAGTGGAAGAAAAATGCTTTATATTCTTGTAGATATTTATTGATAAAATGTTTGGATTGCCTGATTGTTTGAAAATTGCCAATTGAGCATTTTATAATCACATTGAATTTTAACTATATTGGTTTTAACATCCTAGGATAAAATTTGTCCTAACATATCTAGCGTGACTTCTGTAGTATTTTCTAATGTAAGTAATCAGATTGAGTATTTTTTTGTCTTTTTGTAATTTTTAGACAAGCCAATTGTTTAATAAATGTTTTTTAATTGAGCCCGTTAATCTGCATACCGTTTGTCGGGTGGAAATACTCGTTCTTTAGTGATGCAATGACCCGGTACGCTTGATATCTCAATTCCTCAAGAGTAGGATTGAGCTCTGTGTCCTGAAATTCAAGGGCAGGTAGCACTGTCTTTGCTTCTGTCTGCTGATGCCCTAATATTGATCACTGGATTACTGCTTTCAAAGACACTACTACTTGGCAGTGTGAATAGTCGCTGTAGCATGTTTCTCTCAGGAGCAAAATGTACTTTACCAAGCCATTTTGTAAGCCTCCGGAAAGGAAGCAAAATAAATCTGGTTTCATCTGCTAGACTGAGCAAAGTTTAAACCCATCAGTAAAACGTAGTTATGGTGGGGTGAGATTCAATCCTTACTTTTGCTATGCTACCCTGTGTCCTTGTTCTAATATACTTAAGAATGCAACTTGAAAGGATGCGAAAGGAAAGTCATATTTTTTAAATATAAATACTTGCATATGTCGCTAATAAGGTTTCTAACTGAAATAGTGTGGTGTTAGAGGATTTTGATAAACAGTGCTTGAGGCTACTTCATTACATCAATGCACAGCTGGGCACTGAACCCAGTCCTATGATCTGTCTCGAGCCTGTGCCCTGTCCTTTTATGACTGTTTGCCCAACTTATATAATGGCCATACCAGTGCTTTCCTTCCATTTGGGAAGTACTGTAAACTTTTATGAAACTAAAAGCTTTGTGCGCGTGTGTGTGCGTACATGCTTTTTATTTTTAGTAGGCTTTAAAGACTTACAGATCTGCATCACTTTGGTACTGCTAGCTGCAGAGTATGAGCAAGATGGTGCGCAGCCACCCTGCAGAAAAAGCCTCCCTCCTGCTACCCAGCAGGGCAATTGCATCACCTTTACCAGCATGAGCTGTGTGACTGCACACATGGCCAGAAGTCATTTGACTTCTGGGGTGAGTGTCTGGAGTCTTCCATGAGCTGCACGCTTGTAGTGCGAGTGCTTGCGTTTTATGAAAACCTGAATTCAAAACTAGCCTGGTGTAGTCGTGCTGGATAAATGCAGTCTAGTCTTATATTTTAAGTATTTGAATCAGTAAAAAAAAGTTATTGAAATAAATGGTTTATAAACGGACATGCTAGGGGAAATGTCACCAGGAAGATATTGTTGACAAAACTCCTACTGATTTTTGTTAGGACCACCAGATTTGAAGTTGTGAGTTCTTACTATAAGTGTAGCTTAGCTTTGGAGGAGATAAACCAGTTAGCCATGGTAGTGCTGAAGTTTTTTTGTTATACGCTGTCTTGAATTCTTCCAGCGGCAAATACGGCAAAAGAATGCTTGTTTAAAAAACCACTGCTGCCATTGGCCTTGGCTTTCTAGCATGTGTTGTCCTTGTTATTTATTAATACATATTGCAAAATCTATGTCCTTTGATAAGTTTACCTAAACCCTATCCATTTCAAATAATATTTGATAGACAATTGTATAAATCACAATGATGTTATTCATTTTACTCTGCAAATTTTATACATGTATTTGTTATTTCACTAGTGCAGAGTTGCATCATTGCATTCTAACATTCAATGAATGATCCAAAGTGAAAAAACCCCACATTAAAATAATGAGATATAGTAGTAGACAGTGCACTGCAATACATGAAAATTTTCTTCTGAAGTCATCTATTACACACAATAAATAGACTACTTAGGTTGTCAAAATTCTACTTGTTAACATCAGTAACATTAAAGATGTAATGTTCACTGTAGATTAGAAAGGATATTTTTTTTTTCAAGATCTTGGACCTACAGAAGATACGAAAGCACCTCCTATTCAGAATGTGACTTGATTTTATATATGGAATTGTAAATTTTTACAATTCCACAAAAATTTTTACCATTTTTACAAATAGTTTTGGGGATAGGTCACTTGACTGGAATTTGTACGTATTAATAAACAGACATATGATTATATGCCAAAAGAGAAATCTGGAATAATATTTGGAAATTTGCTACTGAATATTTTATTGTATAATGATGGATGTAGTCACTGAATCCTGTGCATTCTGAAATACCTGGAGCTCCTTACTCAGTGCAATGAAAAAAAGTAGTCTGAACTTTGTATCGAAAATTACCTGTGCTGAACAAACCTCACAAGAAAACATCTACGAGAAGTTAATGGTCATGTGAAAGACAGTCATATTGTACTTGATTCTATGTTTTCTTCTGTTTTTCTTTAATAAATGAAACAAAATAATTGACAAAACCAAAGAAGCAAGTCTCAAAGCAATGAGTCAAATTTTTAATTTATGATAGAAGACAATAGTTTTACTAAACCAATAAAATCCAACAGATTATGAAAATCCAGTGGATTTTTCTTTTCTTTTCTTTCCTTTCTCTCTTTCTTTCTCTCTTTCTCTTTCTTTCTCTCTCTCTTNTCTCCTCTCCTCTCCTCTCCTCTCGTTTTCCTCTCGTTTTCCTCTCTTTTTCTGTTTCTTGGACGAAAGAAAAACTAGTTGATTGAACATTATTTTATAGCAAATAGGATATGAAAAACTAAAACTGAAACAGATTACTGCAATCTTTTAAAAGCCCTTCTTCCTTCTGCATTCTCTCAGATCTCTAATAGTTATTTCTTATTTTTAGCAAGTAAGTCTGGACAAATGCTGCCTTACATGAACTGTGTTAGATGCACTTCAGTATCCTCTGCCACTATTGTGAGTTTTAATTCTTAGACTGTGATCTTACGATGATTGTTGTATGCATTTAATTTTGTATGTTGGGAGATGAATGAAATCTTGAGAAGCTGAAGTCAAAACTAGCTATTGAGTGGAGCCAGGACTTCACAGCTGAAGCAGTCATAGTACTTTGATATGAACACCGCCGAAGTTAAGTGTATGTTTACACATTTTGGTGAATTGAGGGCATTAGTCACTTAAATTTACCAAGCGGAAAAAACTGTTTCCCACTTTGGTCCTCCTAAAAATAGATACTAAAAAAATCTGTTGGACATATGTGGACTGACAGTGTAGCTCTGAAGAGAGTTGAATGAACTGTGGGGTTTTCTACCTGCCAAGCAAAAAAAGGCAAATTCTAGATGCATGCAATGTATCCTGATATATATGCGACAGTGAGTGAGGCTTCTCAGGCCCATCGGTCTAAAGCCCTTCATTTTCTTTCGTCTGGAGAACACCAGAACCCTGTAGGCTTCATAGAATATGTGGACAAGGAAAAACTACTCATTAAAATGTGCTTATTGCTGTAAAAAGAATGGTAGAAACAGTGACTAGATGTCTCCTAAATTTGTGAAAATTAGGTTTGCTTTACTGAAGAAAAAGGAATTTAAGTCAGATATGTTGATAAAATAAACGACAACATATTTTGCGAGGCTTTGGTACACTGAATTGCTAAAAATGGTGTGAATGGAAGCCTAGGCAGCTATGGTGATGTTGACCAAAGATTTCTTGTAAAACTGTACTTAGAATGCCAAATAGTATTTTCCGCCAGAAGAAAGCGGCAGTATAATTAGGGCTTAAGCACATTCACGCCTTTCAAAGTTATATTTTCAGAACTAGACATTAAAACCTAGTAAAAGTCTGCAATTCATACCCGCNGCCTTTCAAATTCCTTTCATCCATGCAAAATGCACACTCTCTTAATTTCAAAACAAAAAATACGACCCTTTACATTAATCAGATTTCCATTAGATGTAACCTACAATAAGTTAGGAACTGCAGTGATCTGTTAAATAAGGTAACGTAACGTTACTTCTATTAGGCAATGCAAGATGAAGCGGTTATGAGTCAGATAAAACCAGAAGGCTTCATTAGCAGTTGTTCGTGGGGCATCTTGAATGTGCAGAATTATCTCTTTTTTTGGTATTATTAGCACTTTAATTTACATGATTTTTAATAGCTTGTTGGGTCAATCAAGAGAGTGACAATTCTGTCATATTATTTATTTTTATGAAATAATATATTAGTATTGAAAGTGGCAAATGCAACATCTTAAATTCTAAATTTAAAAAATTATGTGAATATGCATAGGAGCAAAAGCTGGAGACAAGAGTGCAAACAATTTTGATTGCTCCATATTATGAAGGAATATTCTGCTGAACTTTTTTGTAGTTGGGCTTAGTTTTGCATTTTAATTTTTTCTCCACTCATGGTGACTCCTTTTCTTTTACACTTCAATACATTGCTACAACTTTATGAGGCAAACATCTTTATAACTTTAATATGAGGGTATGTACAGAGATCTAACCGTATTCAAACCCTATAAATCTATCTTTATTTCACTGGTTCCAAACTGAAATGTAGACAAAGACAGATGGTGCCAATTGAGTTTTTGAGTCTGCTGGCATGAGAAATATCAGAGATTTCAGATTTTTGTATTTGCAAACATTGGGAATGGCTTGCCAGACATGACATCCAAACAAAAATTTTATTGGATAGAGGTTGTGTGTTTCAAGTACAGTGGCTAAAAATGTCCAGCCATTTTGAAGTATGTTTGGTGAAATATAACTTAGATAATGACCCAGTCCTTCAAAGTTCTTGGGAAAGCCACTTCTGTTCCTCCTGCAATAGTCACAGCTTTGCCAGCCTGTTGCTCTAATTCTGTCACAGCTTAGGTTACTGTGTATAATTTTTCTGGAATTAACAGTATAATGTTGACAAAGTTAAGCGCAATCATGTCAGTTACTACCCTGTTGATTCCTTCAGCTTGATGCTGTGTGGCTAAGAAATGTTCTTAGTTCCACCACCCACGCATAGATACCATGAAAATATTATTTATGGAGACTCTGGCTTATCTTGTGTATTTCTAGTATGTTTCCACAGCTAATCAATAGTTTTAATTGACATACAAACTGAAAGATGAATCCATGTTAACTGCGAAACATTTGGTTGGATTTCTTACATAGATAACTGGAAAGTTTGGTGTTACCCATATAGGGGAGTCTGGCTACTGGAGTATTGCTGGTCTGTTAATTAAAAGGACTTTGTTAACCTAACAGCAGAATCTTATTGCAGAAAGCAGACCTGAAATCTACAATGAGGTGGAAATGCAAGAAGTACTGCTCCTATCTGAGGTGTTAGTACAAACCTACGTGGAGCCTTTCTAGTTCGGGAGATATTTGGATATTTTGCATATTCCCTAAATACCTCTGGAAGAGTATTTCTGTGAGCTTTGGAACAGAAACAAGTCCAGGGAATATGCGTATCGTGCTGCACAACAAGCACAAAAAAGAAGGTCTCACTAGTCAGCCTTTGCACCTTCCCTGCCATGACATTTAATGGCTCATATATCTCTGCTCTCCATAAAGCAGAACTTTATGTGGTAAAGGTCGGTTTCTTTACAAGAGCAGACAGCATTTCCTTTCCTTCCAGGGCAAGAATGCACAGATGGAGGAAAAAAATGCTTTCAAAAGAGACCTAGAGTGAGCACAAAGCATCTTTTACAGGCATAAAAAAAGTTTGTCCTTGGTTTCCCCAGTGCAAGGCCATAGACTACTGCTTTTTCTGACCAGGTTGAGAGCTATGATTTAGAACTTATTTTGCTGTGAGACTTTACAAGTTGTTTTTTTTGTCTTCTCTCTTTCCAACACGTTTCCAGATTGTTTTGCAAATGACTTTTACACCACTTTGCAGAAACTGAATCCTGTTTTTCTGCCCTGGCCCTCTCTTGGCTCTTATTTTAAGCCTGCCAAAACCAAAGCTGATGAAATGATCATACCTTTCAATCACATCCTTTTGAAATTTCCTTCCTAGAATCATTCTTCTGGTTCCACCTTATATTCTCAGAGTTAAACTAAATTCACTGCAAGGCATTTCCCAGCGCCTCAGTCAATGTTCTGGATCCTGTTTCTTACTTACCTCAACATTTTCTCCGTGCTGTCTTAACCGTGTTCTCCCTTTTTCCATTCACACTTTTCTCTGTCTTCAGTATGGCTCACATACATGTAAGAAACATCTAAAATCAATATTCTGTCATTACCCATTGTCACTAAGCTATCATCTCTTGTACTGTGAACTTTTTGGTAACTGTCGGTCCATCATAGCTCTTCTGTGGACTTATGGTCTATGAGAAAAGTGTGCAAGACAGGAAGTGAACAGAAAAAAATTTAAAAAGAAAGAACAAAAAAAAAGGTCCTTCATATGCCCTCTCTCCTCTCGAGGTTTTCACTCCAAAAGGGTATGCACCACAGAGAGGATTCTGTAAACAGCAATAGCAAAAACCAAGCACGGCCCAGATCTGACAATACTGACATTTAGTGTCTAATAA
>VWZV01003398.1:0-22666 GCA_013397155.1 Irena cyanogastra
AAAGCAAACCTTGTGTGATCAGGGAAGTGGATCTAATAACAGAAGCACATGCTGTTTGCTAGTGAGTACAGTAGACAATATGAGCAGATGTCAGAAAAGATCTCCAATGATTTATTGTCCTTATAATATCACAAATAACACCATCATACTCACATTTGAATGCATGTACCTTGAATACCTCAGAATGGAGAAATTAGGGGGAGTGTTAAGGGGAACTTCAGAATAATTCAAGGAGCATTATTCAGGATTTGTGCACAGAAATGAATATCAGCATGTCATTGTACGCCTCTATGTTTTCTCCAAATCTTGCATATCATGTGCCAGTCTAATCCTCCTTGTCCTAAAAATAGTGTAGTAGAGCCAAAAAAGTTGTTTGAGATGGAATGACAAAGTAAGGTAGAATTTTTCTTTTTTGATTCTAGGAAAGAAGTAATTACACAGTTTTGATATGATAATAATGCATCAAATTTTTAGCTGCATTGAGGAAATTATGCAAGAAAGACAGTTTATTCTTTTTATTGATTAGATTAGCATTTCACTGAGGACAGACAAATGACTAAAATATATATATGTATATATATGTGAGGAGTATAGGCAACAGAAGAAGTAAAAAGAAAACAATCAGGAGAACTATTGAGTAACTGGAATCAAATAAATATAGTATAAAATGTAGAGCCAAAAGAGATGGCACAGTTTTGTATGACAACAGTGGATGACTGAACAAAAAGACTGTATTTTTGTTTTTCTTTCTTTTATATTTTAACACTTGACTAATGGAAGATTTTGCTTTAATCCTCTTGGGATCAAAAGTATAACAAAGAGTAGTGCTAATGTTATTTACTATTTATACAATTGGAGCATATTTTATCCCTCAGAACTCTAAACTGCTATTGAAAATCTCTTAGTTGCTTTCATAAAGACCTTATGCCTGACAATGATTTGTATTAATCTGTGTATGAGCACAAGTGCTCATTTTGGTTAGTGCAGTTTGGTACTGTCACCTGGAAGATTATCTGAATAATGCATCCTTGGAAAAGAAATCCCTAACAGTCCTGTAATTACTATCTTCTATTCTTTCAGGGCCTTTCAAGTCTGCGGAAAACACTGGTTTTCAGGCAGAGTTGCAGTTTTCAAAGTCTGTGTTTTTGAACTTTTGCTACAAAGATAACCTTCAAAAACTGATTACAGGGTTTTTATGTCCTTGTATGTCCTTGTATGTCAGTATTGTGAATGTACATGCCTGCAAGTATTCATATTTAATCTTAAATCAGAGAATTCCACCAATGAAATCTTGGATAAAAAGAAATTAATAAAAAGTGTAGACTTCTGAATATCTTTGCAGAAGAAGGTGTTTCTCTAAGATGTGCTTTCAAACAACAAAAAACAATTGTCATAGTATGTGTTGAATATACTGAAATGTACAAATGANACTGAAATGTACAAATGATAAAATGATCCGTTATAATGGGAAGAAGAATTTCTTGAGCATTCCTGAAGGATGGCTCTTCATAGAAGATATATTATCTGACCGTACTTGTGTCATTTCTGATCCTAGGAGCCAATAATAAATTTCACCAACCTGTCCAGGATATTTTTGTTGTTACGGTAGTCAAAGGCTTGGAGTACAGCAGTCAGCTTGTAGATGTACTCACATTTCACCTTGCTCCCTCAGTATTTTGAAAATGTTCAAAGGATTATGTAGGTGCTTTACTTCAGTTTGGGCCAGTGGCCATGCAGATGGAAAGTACATTAGAATACAGAAGGAAGATCTGACAACATCTTTTACAAATGTTTATGCATTTAGGGAGAGAGTGTCAAAAGCATCAACTAATTAGCAGGACTAACAGGTCTGTTGTAAGGCCTCTTTATCTTTGCTTAAGGAAAAGGTGCATGATGCAGCTTGGCAGAGCTCTCTGAAAGCTTAAAAATACTGTACAAAAGGCTTACATACCATTTGATAATTAAAAGACTAGCGCTGACATATAGGCTAGAAATAAAAGAGAGGCTTAAGGAGAGTTAGTTGGTGAGAAGGTGGTCAATTCATTTAAAAGCAGCTCTCTGGGGTTTTAATTTTTTTCCTCTTCTTTTGGTGTTTCTTCTTTCTTCAGAGAAGGTATAAAAAAATCTGTACTTTTGTAATGTATTACACTTATCAGGTGATTCAGCAGAGGCTATAATCAAGAATTATAATAATTTTTGGTGATCATAAGACTCTGAAAATGAAACTCAACTGTAACTTTGTAATTACCTTTACTATGACACACACAGTTGTGACACATAATTTTAATCTTATTATATTCTGTCTTTGACTTCTATAGTTTGTGGGGGTTTTCAGAAAAGGTCCAGCCTATGAACATTTGAGTAGTCAATTTCTTGTATTTGGTTGAATATGTGCACACAAATGAATTTGGAAGATTTTGAGGATGATCAGTGGTCAAGATCATAAGAAGGGTAGGTACTGCAACTGGAATATGCCTTTTGGATTCCTCTTTAATCTTCTTTGAAGAAGAACTTTAAAAATCAAGAAACTAGGAAAAATTTATTTGATTCTGAAGTTTGAAAAAAGTGCTGCAATCCTCTTAATTTTCCTTTCCTATCTTTAGAGTAGCTTTAATATCCTTTTGCAAGTTTTTTTTTGTTTTGTTTTTGTTTTTTTTTTTTACTATTAGTACTCTTGTTGTGGGCTCAATGACTTGGGGTCAGCTTGGCCTTGTGTTCAGGACTCAAGGTTGTCTTCCATTTATTGACTCACCCTGCAATGGTGTAGAGCCTGATCTAGTGTAGAACCTGAACGCATCAACACAGTGTTTGCTCCTTGGGTTTTCAGATACATTATTATGGCATGGCATAACTTACAGGGCCTGAAAAATGCAGAGCATCTGTTCCTTCAGGACTGGGTTGTCACACAGAGTATGGAACCACTTTTTTCAGGAGAGGCTTAGCTACATGTAGAGAGTTAACATTTCTCACTTTGTTTATGTGGGCTTCTGGGTTTTACAGTGCCATATGTGAAATTACTGTTACAGATTTCCTTGAAGAATTGATACAGTGATGGCAGTCACAGTCAATATTACAATCATCCTATCACTCTGTGTACTGTGAAAAAAATCTAAGGCCTGTCCCTAGTACTTGAAATTAAAACATAGTATCAGTCTTATTTAATGTAGTATTTTTTCACTATTTTTGAAGAGCCTAAGATAAATGAGTACTATTACTTTCCCCATACACATTAGGCAAAACCATCTGGTAAGTACTATGTATATAAAGGCCAAAAAGAATCTTTTGCAACAGTGTATGCATACATATATGTGTAATGTCTTTTAAATGAAAGAAGAACAAAATTACTTCAGTTAGTCTCCCATCTTATCTGTATATGACCTGAAATGGCTGCTGACCTATGCAAATAGATCTTATGAAATGCCACAGTATTTACATAACTCTGTGGAATTCACTTGTTAGAAAATACATCCTTCTCAGTGTGCATTTTAAATTATGTCAATTTATAGGGTTTCTGCAGAAGTTGATGCAAAAGAGACCAAGAGGATACAGATATTTCTGTAAATTTTTTGCACCTTTCCATTACTACATAAAGAAATTCTTCCGGTGATATGAAAGCAATTGAATCTTACCTTACCAGGAAGCCCAGATTCTTCTTAAACCTTTACACAGATTGATAGAAAGTTTAGCAGGATAGAATAACAGAAAAAACAAATACTCATTGACGTTAAAGGTGAATCACAAGGCAGAAGAATATACCCAGAACCCTGATTTTAGAGTAGATTTTATGCTACTCTTTCATCTAACAGAAATAAATATCAACATCCTCATGAGGGGAAACTGATGGGCAAGTACCAAACTTGTCACCCTCATGACTCAAGAAAACAGGATGAAGTTGGGTCAGAGCAGCTACGATGGATACCAGGCAAAGGTTCTTCATCCAGAGAGTGGTTGGGCCCTGGAGCAGCTCCCCAAGGAAGTGGTCACAGCACCAGCCTGACAGAGTTCAAGAAGCGTTTGGACAATCCTCGAGGGAGATAATGTGACTCTTGGGGAGTCAATGATCCTGGTGAGTCCCTTCCAACTCAGCGTATTCTGTGATTCCATTATATATTCCTTCTTTGATTTCTAAATCTTCTTTCTAACCATCATATCCTCTGTTGTTGACCAATTAATGTGAACATTTGTTCTGTAATTTAATGAATTGGGAAGATTCCTTATAAAATTGAAACAGTTGTTGGAAACTGGATTTAGTACATTTTGATCTGCTTTTGACATTTTTTATTACTAAACAGCCTAAAAGCATCAGTCTTATTGCTTGGAACTACTTACACATCACTGCTGTGTTTTCACGCTTAACATTATGTTCTTGAGGGGAAGAGGTCAGATTAAATTGCTAACAACTTGAAGTTTGTGGTAGTTCTCATTCACTGAGAATCTGTACAGCCTCACCAGCCTTTCTGCTGGTAATCCACTAGGATCTTTAAAAATAGGGTATCGTTTTTACTCCTAACTTACATGAATAATTTAACAAATTCTGAGTATGATGTAATTCTTATTTATTAACCAGTTTGTGAACTTTTACTTTAGCCAGTTAAGAGTCTTAATGGGAAAAAAAAGCATATTGAAGTATTTTAAGCTTTCTAAAACTGATTCTATTTTGAATCAGAAATACTGTTCTTACATAACAAAACTTGTTGGTGCAAGATTTGATAAAATAGTTGTTTTATAAAACTTTTTTTTCCATCAGCTGCTTCATTAGAAATGTCAGACCCCTCTCCACTATGTTCTAGCTGGAGGGGAAAGAAAGTCAATATTCTATATTGTGATCTCCAGACATCCAGCACCATTTGTGTGCACTTACTGATCATGGTAATACTTCAGAATGCCATGGGATGGGAGTCAGACTGGGATTCTTCCATAGTGGAAGGCTACAGAAAAAGTTCATAACAAAAGCAAATGTTCACAAATATGTGTTCATAAACATCTATTCCTAAGAAAGATCTTGCACAGATTTGGGACTTAGGAAGCAAAATACTTTAGACATAACATAGGATGTTCATGTCATGAATTGGAAGTTGTCTCTTAACTACTGAAATGGAAGGAATTACATCAGTTTGCTTCAGCTATTGCCATCTGCAGAGAAACTAAAAATTATTGGTGTCTGGAAAACTGTAATTATGTTTTGAGAAATGTTTTTAAACTTTGAAGGGTGCTCTGTTTGCCAAACTTATGGAAACATTTGACTTAATCCTTGAGGCCTGTGACATTCAAAGTAATCCATCATTTTTCATGCTAGTTTCAATAACATAAAAGAATTAGAGTAAAAATGGATACAAGCATTTCAATTAAGCCAGTCGCCAATTTTTGTTGGAAACATATTTTTAAAAAGACAGACAATTCTATTAGTAATATCAATTTATTTTATTCCCAGTGTGCTGAATCAGACAATTCTTTTTACTACAAATCTTTAGAAGATGCAAAGTTTGTCTTATGTAATGAAACACAAAAATTAGAACACATTCTTAGAATCAGGCTGGCAAATACATAGAGAAAATTTCATGTGTAAAAAAAAGGTTGCATTGGTGCAATAAAAGTAATTCTACTCAAATTCACTGTTCATGTTTCCTCATTGTTTTATATACTTTCACAGACAGTATAAAGAAAACAAGACTGTTTTAGGAAACTACTGAAAGTCTTCTATTATATTTGTAACAGTGTCATATTCACCACATAATCAAGACTCAGTCGTGGAAAAAAACTGTAGAGAAGAGAACTCCCATATATACAAAAAAAAAAGGAAAAAAATCAATCAAATAATGAAAATATTTAAAAGAAAAAAATCATCCAGTCATTCTAATTTTTTTCTGTTCAAAATACCATTTTTTTCAGTTTCATTTCTTATTTTACAATTGAGTAAAATAATTAGGGCATTATATGACCTTTTACATTAAAGAAGGAGAAAGGATCAAACCATATGAAGATTTATTTGAGGCTTAAAGGGAGTAAGTCTCCTGTTAAAATAAAACCAAACAAAAAAAATCAAAATAATCCAAGCTTCCATGAATTCTTGCATACCGCAGCTAACAAGTTCTCTGGTAATAGAAGATCCCACAGTAAGTGTAAGAAAAACATTGAAATAAATATTGAATTTCAAATGGCTTTAACTTCTGAGAAGAATGTTTTCTCAGAAGGAAGCTTTTAGGTGGGAAGGAATGCACATTTTAAAATATAGCATAAATGTTGATAGAGGATTTGGTACAATACTTGAGTTTCTCCAAATCATATCAGAAAAGTTATGCTTCTCACATAAACAGACAGACTAACCTTTAAAAAAAAGAACAACTAGCCTATTTGACAACATTTTAAGAGTACCATGTTATCGAGGGGCTGTTGGTAAAAAGTATGTTTCCAAGATTACATAAGTATCTAGTGCTTTCAGCACTACTGTTATGGAAAAGTTCAGGATAAGCTTCATGTAGTAGAGAATTTTGTGAAGTCCTTGACCACCAAATACTGGAGTACCCAGTTCTGCCTTTATTCAAACTAAAAATGTGGCTCATGTTGATAGGCTCTGACTTTATTTAGGTCTTGTTAATTTGGTAGTAGGCCCAGTGTTCTGACTTGCTCCTGTAGACAGGACCATGTATCTGTGGCTATCGGTAGGCAGATATTCCTTGAAAGCTTGTGCGTTTCACTGCCTCTCCAATGCCCTGTGTCTCTGTATCCCCACTGAAACCAATTAGGAATTCTGTTGTGTGAAGCACCAGTGCAACCTTGTCAAAATACGAAGGAATATTGGACATGATAGATAAATGAGAAGGCAGTGCTGTTCAGTTTTAAAATGCACACATTTTAAACACAGAAAGATTAAAGGCCTCCTGTAGACAAGGCTGGCAGTCTGTATCAGTGCTGGTCCTTAGCTTCTCTAGAAATCACCAGGACAAGGACTGGCGTGGGACAACCCTCATAACCTGTAAATGGCTCCCCGGACTCCAGCCAATATCTGGATTCTGGCAGTCTTTGACATCAAGAGACAGTGAGTTCTTTGTTTGCTTTGTTTGCTTTCATAACACGGTGTGGTATTTGTAGCTGAGAAGTCCGCTGAGTCCACGTTGCCGCCACACACCGCTAGGTGCAGCAGAAAACAGCGCCACATTGAACCTAGAGGACTTCCTCACAGCATTTAAAGCTGCCTCTCTCTGCAAAGCAGAGACACAAAAAGGCTTTATTTGATAATTTCATTCAATTCATTACTTTCCAAGCCATTGACAATTTTGTAATTTTAAAATCAGAGTCAAGGTGGATTGCATGGAGTTTTGAGGCATTTTCAGACCAGAGCAGGGGGTAAATATTTTGTATACAGTATCTGATGTATTTCTAGGTAAATATTTTGGTTCTTGAGACAGCGACCATTTTATTATTTTCTTTCTTTTTAGACTTTTTTCCCCATAGTGCACTCATTCCACAGATTACACTAATTTACAAATGTGCTTCTTTAGCACTACTTAAATATATTACAATATCAACAGAAATAAACAGTAATGATTTTTTTTAAATGAAGAAATAGAGTGAAAAATAGGAGTAATTTGTGAAGACCACCTGTCTGCAGTATTGGATTTAGGCGAAGTACTCAGTAGCAACTCTAGGAATTATTATTAAAATCATTCCTTGAATAATTTTAAAATAGGAATAACCAGTTCTCCCTTTCATCAGAGGTAATTTTTCCCTAATAATCTGGGGAACCACCTACTACTTTGACATCACTGACATCTTAAATCCCATTTCTTTTAGCAAATTTTCAGTATACATAAGCCATAGGTATCATCAATCTTGCATCAGAGCAAAATGCTCAAACTTCAGTGCATCTTTGGGAAAAAAATTCTCTTGAGTTCCAGAGAGAGATCTGAGATCAGGGTTTCTTTTGTATTAGTAGATCAATAATAAAGATAATAATACACTGACTTTTGTAATGTCTAACCTTGAAGTGCTAAATTATTGCTCAATGGCAGTCAGAAATATTTCATCCCTTTGTGATTACTTCACTAATTTTTCACAATCTATAGTATATCTTCTTCAAATGCAAATAAATTTGGAAGCAAAAAGGTAAATAAAAATTACACAATTATATAAACTAGGAGCCACAATAGGTATCAATTACCCTCCTAAGTGAATACATTACCGGAAAATATAATTACCTTTCTATTATTATGTGAAAAATGTTCCAGGACTTATCAAAATTAGTTTCCAACCCCTGCAGAGGGTACTTGACTGATTTATCTTTACTTTTTAAATGAAACAGCTTATTTTTCTTAATATTGAAGAAAAATACTAAAATAATTTAAAATATTTGAAAGTGAAATAGATCCATCATGTTGAAATATTGCACTGTAAGAAAGCTGCAGTAACATGGAGTTAAAAATCACTGAGGAAGCATGGTGGTGAATTTTGAAATTGAATGTATCTTGTACTTACATTAATGCCTTTCAACTCATGTAGCTACCAAAAATCAGGTTAGAGATTTGGTTCATTATATACGCATGACATTTATTTGAAAAAGATAGATAAGAAGACTTGTTAATCTAAATTTTTCCAACAACTACCAATGGTAATTGAAAGGTTGTTTGGCCATACCTGATGAAAAGAGCATCAAAGAAGGCAGTTAACACTAGCCCAACTTTAAGAGAGTTTGTTACTAGCTTGATTTACTTTATTATTTTAAAAATTTTGCAGAAAAAAGCAGGAGTTGTGCCCTCCTTGGAATTTTGAGAAAAGCACTAGTCATAAAAATATTACTGAATCAGGACTACTGTGCATGTAACAATCATGAATTTTTGAAGACTTGGCTTCTCATTAACTTACTTGTACTTACACAAAACTAATATCTAGCCACAAAGATTTTGCTCAGCCCAAAAATATGGATTCTCTAATTGTTGCAGGAAAACCCTGGATTGCAACCCTGCATAAGCTTCACAGAGAAGTTTGTTCTATTTTACTATAATGCAACCAGAGAACTGCAGAACTGAAGAATCATAGAATCATAAAAATTGGAAAATTTGATGACTCCATGTTTATCAAGTCTAACTTTTGACCTAACCCAACCATGCCAGCTTATCCACAGCACTTCCAGACATAGTGCCTTTCATAGTGCCTGGGCAGTCTGTTCCAATGCCTGAAAACCTGTTCAGTGAAAAAATTCTTTCTCCCCTGGCTCTTTGTGGGCCAGCATCCATGTGGCTACAGCCTCCTTTCAGGCAGGTGTAGAGAGCAACGAGGTCCCCCCTGAGCCTCCTTTTCTCCAGGCTAAATGCCCCCAGCTCCCTCTGCCACTCCTCACAGGACTTGTGCACCAGACCCTTCACCAGCTCTGTGGCCCTTCTCCGGACACATTCCAGCACCTCAATGTCCGTCTTGGAATGAGGGGCCCAGAACAAACACAGGGTTTGAGATGTGGCCTCACCAGTGCTGAGTACATGGGAACAATCCCTGCCCTGGTCCTGCTGGCTGCACTATTTTTGACACAGGCCAGGATGCCATTGCCAGGCACACCCCACCAACAACCAGCACCTCCAGGCCCTTTTCAACTCAAAAAGGCCAAACTTTCCAGCCACTCCAGGCCCACTTCCAAGCCACTTTGCCTCAAGTCTGTAACACTGCCTGGAGTTGTTGTGCCCAAGGTGTAGGATCCAGCACGTCACCTTGTTGAACATCATCCCATTGGCCTTGGGCCATTCATACAGCCTTTTCAGATCCCTCTGCAGTTTTGTCTCCCACCCAGCTTAGTGTTGTCTGCAAATTTACTGAGGGTGCACTCAATCCACTTGCCCAGGTCACTGATAGAGTTATTGAACAGGACTGGCCCCAGTACTGAACCTCGGAGGACCCCAAGGCTCACAGAATCAAAAATCAAGAAGCAACGTATTGAATCATAGAATCAGAGAATTAAATGGATTTTGTTGGAAGGAACCTTTAAAGGTCATCTAGTCCAACCCCCATGCAATTAGAAGGGACATCTTCAACTAGATCAGGTTGCTCAGAGCCCTGTTCAACCTGACCTTGAGTGTTTCCAGGGATGGTGCATTCACCATCTCTGTGTAACCTTGTCACAGTGTTTCCTGACATTTATAAAAAAAAAATTTCTTCTGTGTATCTAGTCTGAATTTATACTGGTTTAATTGAAAAGTGTTACCTTTTGTTCTGTTGATACAGGTCCTAGTAGAAAGTCTGCCCCTTCTTTGTTTTAAGCCTCCTTTATAGAGTGGAAGGGCATGTCTTAACTACAGGTTGAACAACTCTCTTAGCCCTAGGACAGGTATTCTATTCCTTTTGTGGCTCGCTCTCTGCCTTCGGCCGGCAGAGGGGTGAAGCATGGCTGGCCAGCAAGGCCCCCCCCTGAGCCACTGGCCAGCGAGCCACGAAACGTGGGTTTAGGGCTGGCAAAGAAGCAACCAACACGAGGATTCCAGGACGAGAAGCAAGAGAGAGGCCAGATGCTTGCGTGTCCAGAGTGGCTTTATTTCTCCCCGAACGGGGGCAGCGGCAAATGGCAGAAATTCAAAGGATACAGTGACTGTATCTGGGCGGGTACAAATGAAAAAGCCAATGAGGGAAAACCAGGGTTGGAACATAAAGTGTAAACTACAACACAATAACCAATAAGAGATTACAAGGGTGGGGAGCAGATTAGGTAAACCCAATGGGCATTATGGAGCATATAACTGACAGACACTTCTGGAAAGAGGGGCAGGCATGGGAAAGGATTGACATGTCAGGGGAGGAGGGATAAAGAACAAAGGAACAGGTCTGGCCCCGTTCAGGGAAGAAGGGGACAATATGGAGAGGGTATAAGACAAATACTGAAACACAAAAAATTACTAAAGAAGATGAAAATACAGGATGCAACACCTTTGATAATTTTTGTGTATCTCCTCTGGACCTGCTTCGACTTTTTTCCCATCTTGAAGATTACAAAGCTGGAGCAGGACCATCCACCAGAGCAGAGCAGAGGGGCAGAATCTCTACCCTGGTCCTGCTGCCCAAGCTGCTTTGGATGCAGCCCAGGACATGTTTGGCTTTCTTGGCTGGGAGTGCCCATGTCTGGGTCATGTCCAGCCTCTCACCCCCCAGCACCCTCAAGCCCTTCTCAGCAGGGCTGCTCTGATCTGTTCATCCTCAGCCTGTGTTGAGACTGGGGGTTGCCCCAACCCAGGTGCAGCACCTTGCACTTGATCTTATTAAACCTCCTGAGATTCCCATGGGCCCACTTCTCATGTTTTTCAGATCCCTCTGAGTGGTGTCCCATCCCTCAGGCATGTCAGATGCACTGCTTAGCTTGGTGTCATCAAATACTACAATTAACAATAGGAAAGAGACATTTTAGTTTTAAAGGTCACAAGATACACTGGTCAGAGCCAAGCTTTTGACCTTTATTCAGAAGTTTCCAAGAGACCTCTAGCTGAACTAGACAGAGGGTAACAAAAAGCAAGAACTAAAAGAAAGAAACAATAATATTGTTACAGCAAATTCAGCAATTGTTATAACAATACAGCAAATTTAATCTCTCTTGTTAGAGATTAAAATTATCAACATATCTTGGCAGGAAAAATACACAAAATGAAGTCTTCAACCTACAGACACACAAAAGTCAACATGCCTGGGAAACCTTATAACAGTATCAAACAGATCCCAAGAGTACACTGATCAGGTGTATTGGTGGAAAAGCTGGTGGAAAAATGTCATTGCGGGTAATGCATGGGCATAATACTATAGTAGAGCAGAAAAAGCTCTGCCTTTTTAAATAAAACAAATCCAAGCTAACAGCACTTAAATGATACCTCACTTTTATTATTTATGACAAATAGACAAAACCAACAAAAACCTTAACAAAGTAATAAAATGTGAAAGTAGAAGTAAAATTTGGAATATATTGAAATGGAAGTAAAAGACATAGAAAAAGAATGTTTCCATGGTCAGGAGAATTAGGAAATGTTAAAGTCTCATCAATATGTGCAGTTAATAATCATGCTAGTATGCTTAAAAGTAATAATTGAAAAAAATTTAAAAATCCTTCTTGCTTTGTAACTGAAATTACTTTGTAACTGGAAATACTTTGTAACTAAAAAGTGTTATTAATTTCATGGAAGTACTTTTCTGTATGCTTGCTTCCCAATGACACCTCCTTTGTCCTTCCCAGTCATCACATTTCTTCTTTGTGATATAGAATACAAGCCATTTAAATCTGATTATTCTTAAAGTCATGGAGAATCTTAGCTTCCACTGATCTTATCTGAAAATTATTGTCCTAAAACTCACTCTGGACATCTGCTTTAACTCAGAGTTTTGATATTTGGGTTCTAGAGACTCTACATGATAATGATTACATGTAACATTGAAGCAATACTCAAAAACCTTCACATGATCACTTGTGGTGTAATCCAACTCTGAGACCAAGTGTACACTTGCGAAGTGATTACTTTATCAATCACAAGAACTTTGATTGATTAAATACTATTTTAGTTTTGCTCTACCATGTTACTGAGTACGTAGTATGCAAGCTGCTGAACAGACAATGGTGCTCAAGTTATCGTAGTAGAGGCAGTGCCCAGTATAATTGAGCTGATAAAGATAGGATGCTTGAGCTTTGAATGCATTTTGGGGTAGAGAAAAAGGCAATTTTTGTATTTCTTTTGACAGGAAAAAAAAAGGTCTTAATTCACTGTAAATGATGAAACAAGAATGGAGGTATTGATATTACTAGTATTTCTTAACACAGTTAATTTCAATTACTTCTTTTGAAAGTGCAATAGCTAATTTTTTTGCCTGAATTTTTTGCACAACAGCATGTATCATATGCATAATAGATCATTAAAGCAGAGACTGTAAAACAGGTAAGAAGAGTTTAACCAGAGAATCACATTGCACTTGTTCTGGAAGAACTCACTTTGAATTGAGATTTTCCTGGGATAGTGAGTTTTACTTAGTTCTCTAACATGTTTCTGTGACTGTTGTTTGGGAGATTTTTCTAGCTCACTAGAACATGTCTTTGGTTACAGGGTTGTGATATATACATCTGATTCTTAAGTCTGTGTAGTCATATTATATAAATAATTTATTCTATTGGCAAGATTTCATAGAAAAGAATGAATTTGCATATTTGGCATGAAAAAGCACATTTTTTTTGAAATTTATATCTATTTCTTGATAATGGCTTGATGTTCAGGTAAAGATGAACACAGAGTATGGATAAGACAGAAGTCTTGGGGAGCTTGAAATATTTTAATTCTACTCTTTCTGTTACAGCTTAATTTATACTTACACAAAATGTATGGTACTTCCTGATGGAGATGTATGGCCTTTCTTAAGACATAAGCCCATAAAAATCAGGGGGAAAAAATAGTGGATTATAATTGCCATGTAGTTTACATAAAAATATGTTTAGTTCAAGAAGGCTTGTGTCCTAAAATGCAAACTTTCACTATATGTTGTCTAATCTGGCCATAAGAAATCTTTCTGTTATTTATCAAGATAAATTCAACAAGAGTTTATTAGGGTCCAGGGCTGAAGGAGTCCAGGGGCCAAAGACAAAGACAAAGCAGGGTCCAGGATATAAATACAGGGAAAGAGGGGGCAGAGGAGAGCCTCAGGGATCCAATGGGCTGAGGGCTCAGGGGCGGTACCCAGGGAAGGGACTAACAGGGAATGCCAGGGTGGATAGGCGGGGACATAAACAATTGGGAAGACAGGGAGAACTCACTAGAATATGAACATATAAGGATAAAAGGGGTAGAGAAGGCCAGTGGGCCAATAGGGAAAACAGAACTGAGACAAATTACCATAGTGCTGCAGAGCACCATGGGGGAAGCTTCTTTCCTCACCCTGAGCTGTAAAGAATGCCCAGAGCCTACGGTACATCTCTCCAGGAGATTGTTGTTTCCTTCTCCCCAGTAGGCTCACAGGCCTCCACAAAGCACCGTAAGGAATATTGCAATGTAACCCCTGAACTCAAATGTCTTCAGCTGTGTTGGTACCCTTGTGGAAGGAAGGGCCCCTTGCTTGATGAAACGTGTAGACAACACTCTCAGGTCATCAAAATGATTATTGACTTGGCTGCCTGTTTTTGTATCACCTGAATCCCAACCCAGCCTGGATCCATGGACATGGCTTTCTCTCCTGGTCTCAGACGTACTTTGCCCCTGTAGCCTTACCAAGCTGTCACTGAATTGAGGCTCTCCCTAGCCACATTCTCTGACCCTGACCCTGATCCTGACTTGCAGCTGCAGTGCTTTGGATCCATGTCAGTGGAGGGCAGCCATGAATTCACCCTCAGCTCCTGGCTTCCTCTCCATGGGGAGCAGCCAGAACTTGCTCGTCAATAACAGCAGGTTAAGGAAAGAAAACTACCACTGCTGAGCAACCTTGTATATTATCACTGATGGCAATCAGAAAGCAAGTATTAAAGGAAAGTACATATCTTTCCATGGTATGGGTTGCAGCAACTAAAAATTTAAGGACTTTCTTTGCTTGTGTAACTCAACAGGATGAATGTGACTATATTGTTAAGTTTTTTGGTCAGTACACTTTTAGCCTTTTCATGATTCTCTGGCAGTGTATTTCACTGTGTATTTTCACTATTTCTGGGAAGGCAAATCTTCTTGTTTGCTCTGAAGTTGCTCCTAGACAGTGTCAATGAATTACTTGTGATCATGTTTTCCTAAAACAAAGTACAGCATAATTATAATTCATTTTAGCTAAGGAGATCTGTTTGCGCATATTTTTTACAACATTTTTCATCTTAGAAGTACATATCACATATATATTTTATACATTTTTCTTTTCATCTCTGATAATTTAAAAGATCCCATACCATTCATGTTCAGCAGTACCAACAAAAGAATTACAACCTAAACGAGAATAGGCAAAATAAGTCCACTAGGTAATATGGTATTTATCTAGATTTTTTGAGGACTTTTTGTCTAGTTTCTTCAGACTATTATTACAAAGAATGAAGGAACAATGAGTAACTAAAATCTAATTAGGTCTTGCATGCAAGATTTGATAACTAATGATAGAAAAAAAAGTTTGAAAAAACCTGAGAGGGGAGAAAGATGTTGCTGTGAGTTCTTGCCAATTCCTATTTTTGTGTTTCAATATAACTTTTAGAGGTACCTGCTTTAAAAAATTGTCCTTTTAAAAGTGAAAAAGCCCTGCAAAACCTTAAAAGCAGCAACCCCAAAAAACCTCAAGTCACTGTATTTGCAAATAAACCACTACATATTTGTTGTAATTGCTACTCCATGTATTCTGATGGCATCAGTAGAACTTTATAATCTTGTGAAGCTTGAAAGTTGAGATACCTTAAACAAGATTTTACTTAAATTTTCAAAATGCGGAAATACAGATAAAAGGAGACAGAATCTATTGTTTTGTATTTCAAAGCCATTCAGTGGCTGCAGTGAAATGACTTGGACACTATCATTTATCCATGTTCTACATTTAGAGAATAACCTTCAGAAACCACAGAAAATGTATGTAAATGTCATATTATTGAGAAAGAGTAGCTTTTACCACATGAACTTATGCAACTGAAGCTGTAGGAAACAATCTTTTTTTTTTCTTTGATCTAAAAGCTACCTATTGCTGCAAAATAAAGCACAACAGTTCTAGCATGTAATACACATCTTATATCTGAGTGCTTTATCATACATGTTTAGTAGAATAGGTTTCACTACAAAAATATTACATGAGCTATAAATGAATCAGTTGGAAGCAGAAGTAATGAATGTTATGCCTTCCCTTAAAGATGTGTTTGCCTGAGCATAGTTGCCACTAAATTCATTGCTGTCCATTTTATATACTAGAAGATAAATAGATAAGTAAATAGAGAATTTCACTGAATTTTACATTATTTTGTTATATCATTTAAATACATATGAGTTCCAGATGTTTTAGGTAATTTTAGTAGTATTTGATGGCATCAAAAAATACTGTAACTGCTATAAATTTCAAGAAAGAACTAGAGATAAAAACATGATAGTACTGTCACTCCCTGACAGTGTCCTGGTAGAGTAGAGAAACGGTGAGAACTTATCTTTTGTTTCTGCTCCTCTATCACCACCCCAGATTTTCACTTCTTCTGAACACGTGATTACAAGAGAGGTGGTTTGTAAAACGTATATCCTATCCATAAAACTCTGTATTAATAGTTTGTTTGCTTTTTTTTTTCCTGTTTTCAACTATCTGTTCTAGCTCAGTAGGAGTCTTCTGCTTTCAGCTTTTGAGATGGAGGTTCAGTCTCTAGCACTGTCTGAAATGGCAGCTACCTTAAAGGAATGTGTATAAGGTGCTTTACAGACTTGGATTTGTTTCACTTGGGATGGTTACCACTGCTATACCAAGTTATCACCCTGAACAATCATGACATGTGTCACATGAAAAGTATTTTCTTAAGGGATTGTATTGCTTTTCCATCCTGATACCCTAGTTGAAGTCGCCTTTAACCATTCCAACACTATTATCTGGTACTTGTTTAGACTTCCAGTAGGAACAAAGAAAGAACATTTTGGATCTCAGTGCAAATGTTAAAACAACGTTAATTTTACCACTGATTTAAGCAGCTTTTTTCAAGGGTCTGCTAACTTGGAGAATGAAAACTTGATCTACCAGGTCTGTAGTAGTTAACTACCAGGTCTAAAGTTAACTGCTGTCATTTTTGTGTCCACAAACATGTTAATAGGTGAATGAAAATGAGATTCAACTAGTTACTAAACTACTCCACATAGTGCCGTATTTGTTGCTTGGAAGCTATATAGGACAGGCCTTAAATAAAGTGATACTATGGGAACAGCAGTGAAACCCATTAATGAATTAGGCAGTACAGAATGTAGAAACACAGAGATTTTTGTTTTACTCTTATATTGTGCTGGTTTAAAACAAGCTGGGAAATTAATTCTAAATAAGTCCCTCCCTTTCTCTTTCATACCCTTCTGGAGAGAAAGGAACTAAGCCCGAGAGCCTGGGTTGAAATTAAGATTTACTGAAAACAAACAGCAATGGGATGAGAAATGAACAGTAACAGTAAAAATATTGATTGTATAAGTGTACAAAAAAATAAGGTGATTTACACACACAGAGGTGCTCAACCACAATGACAAGTCCCTGTGGCCACTGGGATTAAGACAAGGTGGTGGCTGTTCCTACAGCTTGGCAGTGACACAGTTTTTCCCGATACAAAGACAAGATCATGAATGCACCATGTGGCCTCCTGAGATAAAAATGAGACGGCCAATGCTCTCTGCAGCCAGTGTTCCCCTTCCCTGAGCCTGAGACAGCAGAAAGCAATGACAGACAAACCCCTAAAAAGCTGGATTGTCTGTGTTGCACTGCCCGCTCCCCTGGGGTTTGACTCCATGTGGTGCTGCTCCTCTGTTTGTCAGTGTTTGCCACTTTGGTGCAGTGTCTGTGATTCAGCTGCATTTGGCAGTATTTGGCTGGGCTCAGCGTGGCTTGGTTTGCCACTGTTTCATTCCCTCTGGCTGCTTCGGGACCCAGTGCCCGTGGTGCATGCACTCCACTAGGCTCAGCTGCATTTGCTGCCTGGAACCGCATCCTCCTGAAGGACAGAAGGGGATAAACAGCAGTGGAGAGAGGGAATAGAGTCCACAATGCTGGTTCTGGAAACTTCCTTGAAGAAGAAATAATGCAAAATGGTGCACTTTTGGTGTACATTCATACATTTCTTCCTCCTGAAACCATGCATCCCTGGAAGGAAGTGCGTGGTAGGGAACAGCACCCTAGCCATATTCCACCCCTCCTCTCTGCAAGTAGGACATACATTATTTCTGATGAAAGAACATAACACATACATAAAAGAAATAGATTCATCAGCTACAGATTCAGTAGCAGCAGCAGTCTGACATGAGCATCTCTGGTTTAATTTGACAGACCTTTGAGTGGAGGTTTTCTTTCTAGTACCTGCCTAGATTCTCTCCTGTGAACAAAGAAAGCTGTCTTTTTAAAAGCTGAGGAAGGTAGAAGTTGGTTGTTTTTGGAAAAATAATTTGAGCCATAATATATTTCTTTTCACTACGATACATGATATGTTTTGCTTTTTCTTGACAATATGAGATTGAAAATGATCCTGTTTTGTCTTTGGAAATTTTTTTGTGGTTTGAGATAAACATTCTATGATGCTTTATTCTTTATTTTTTAAATGTGTCCAGTATTCTCCTCGCTTTGGAGTCTTATGTAGCTGCTAAACAAGAAGTACTGGAAACTTGTAAATGCAAATATCATAATCCGTTACAGTTTAATGGAGGATGAAACATGTTGAAGAAATATTTTCTTCTTTTTTTGTCAGTGATGGTTCAATGGCCTTTTCAAGTAGAACCAAGTCAAAATGGAGTATTTTCATCTTTAAGTCACAACACTTACTAGAAATAACAAGACCCTCAACTTAAATTTACACTGAAGTAGCAACACAATTATAATCTAACTGTCAAAGGAATGCTGCACTCAATACTGCAAATTCAATCCAAATATATTTTGTGTTGTCTAGATTTAAACACAACAGAGCTAAAACCAGAAAAGGTAATTATCTACAACTCTAAATACACCTCACATTAACTTAAGTGGGAGCTGCAATGCCAATTTTGCTACATTAGGGAAATGTATAAATTATGTATATGTGATTACCTTTTGTTCATGTTGCTTGAAGTGTTTTGTATTTGTACAATGAAATGCATTTATATGTCATGTGCTTATGTAGCACACATAGATGAGAAATAACATTTGTATAACTTCTGTGTACATATGTCAGGGTTTTAACAGAGCCCTTTCCAGTGTGTACTTTCATGGAAATGTGTTTCCTTTCTTTGAGTTTCTGACAATGAGAAAATAGATGCAAAAATGTTTTAGGCAACTTTATTTTCAAATATTTGTGTTTAATAATTTTGTGTTTTCTTTCAGTCTATACAAAGAAGAGTGTGATGATTTTTATTTCCAGTAATGTGATCATAGGTAAAGTATTTTTAAGGTAAGAAAATATATTTCAAAAAAATAAAATTAAGAAATGTGTGTTGATCTAAGTTTATATATGAGATATATTTTAATAAGATACAGCTGATGTTTTTAGAAAGTTTTTTCCTAATTTTGTATCAGTAGGTTTTCAGGGTACCAGTACAGGAAATTAAAAGGCAAATTCTATTGTTAATATTTGACTTGATGTAATCTTTGAAAATGTATTCTCTGCAAGGTAAAAAAAGATACCTTCTTGTTCCTGAGAAGATATTATGGATGAGGACAGTGCTGATAATTTAAAAGAAAACTACAATCTACTGGTTTTGGTTATTAACTGATAATAAGTAGCCCAAATAAACCTAAATTAATGAGTGATAAGTTCCTTATTTCTGAAATAGACTGAGAGATTTGACCTACTATCCTTTGTCATACAATCAGATGGTTGGTTTTTCTTGAGATTATATAATCTGGAAAGAATGAGCAAATATTTTATACAGATAAGGAAAAACTGAAGAGGAAATAAGAAAAAAGCTGAGGATGAGGATGGAGTATGAAATTACCCAATTTTAACCACAAAGTTAAGGTTAGGGTAGGGTTGCTTGGAGATTCTTCTATAAGTAGAGATGATGATTAGAGTTTCTTGCAGATCCTTTCATAAGGTGAGATACTGTGTTCTGGCCTTCGCCTCTCTTGGAATATCTGGATAATTAAATGGAATTTTGAGTGCTGTTATTTCCCCCCTAACTCTGCCGGTTATCATCTGCTTACTCTTACTCTGCTCTGTCATCACTTTTTTTACTATTTTTAAGTGCTTGCTCTGAGCACACTCAGCAGAAGCCTTACAGCCCCAAGGAGAATGAAGCAACTGCAAGTTGAGTCCATGCCCTGAAGTAAGAAGCAGCAATGTAGTCAGAAAGAACACGTGCTTTCCACTTAAGTAAGCACTCTGACAGGTAGCATTTAAAAAACTCCACCAAAAAGAATGGGATTTTAAAAAATTATTGGCATTCTTGAAGGCCAGATTTTTATAAGACTAGCACCATTTCCTAAATTTCAAATAAATTCTTGTGGATGACTTAATTAGTAGTATCCCGTAAAACATCCAGTGGAGAAGATAATTACTTGATTGTCAAATGGAATAACAACGGTTTTCCCTGCAGTGAAATCTCTACCACTGTAATTAGGTTATGTCATACTTTACCCTGAAGGGAATATTAAAAACACAAGACAAGTCAGCTTCTTCCACTGTATTTTTTCTATTTATAGTTTAGTGCTAAATTGCTGCCTTCATGATGCAGCAAAGACATCAATAACGAACTACCAATCTTCTGTTGCTCAATTAAGTTTGTTGCATGGATATTAATGTAAATATGGATCTTCTAAGAGAATTCTGTTGATTAATCATTTTTAGCTTAATAATAAAAAATATACATATGAAGAGTCTTACAGGAAAAAATAACACAGTAGAAATATATAGAAGGAAGACAAAAAAAAAGCAGCGATAAATATATCTGAAAGGATTATACAAATGCTGACACACGGAGTGAATTGTGACTCTCCTTGTTTCTATTTTTATTTTTAATTTTTCCTCTCTCACAACAACAAAACAGCAGCAAAAAACCCTACAAAAAATTAAACCCTCTTAAAAAATTAAGAGAATTACTGATGAATCTGATATAATATGAAAAATTGCCTATCCCTATGACTTCATTTGCAAAAAAAGATACAAAATTATGTGTTTAAATCTTAGTACCTGTTTGATTGTATTTATTTACATAGATTTAAAAAAAGTTATTCACAGTTTTCCATGTGTATTTGATAAGTGTGAAAACTGATTGTTTTATACCTAATGTAAAATCAGGCCACATTTGTTTGCCTAGAAAACCATATTGTACTCCTAAATGGAGCACTTAATGGAGAAAAATACCCCAGAAGAAAATTGCTCTTTAAAGTCTTTAGGTTAATCTAAAAATGCTTGATATTCATGGAATGGCAAAGAAAGTAGTTTAACTTCTTCCCTGAAGTAAGAGTTAAGGAGGCTTCTGGTTTAAGATTTGAATTTTCTCTTAAGAAGGTGAGATTACTGTATAAAATAAATTATAAAAATCACAAACACAGAAATGGTTAGGAGAAGAAAATGTAGAGAGAGACTTCAGTTAGATTTGTTCTGTTTTATTTTTGTGGCATCGTGTTTTTAATGTTTGTTTGTTGTTGCTTTGTGTTAGTTAGTTATTTGATGTTAGTAAGTTTGAATTTGGTTCAATCCTCTGTACCCCCATTTTATCCCCTCATAATGGTTTGCCCCAAGTTGTTTTTTTACAATTTTTCCCGCCAACCCTCTTGTCAATGTCTTTCCTCCTCCCCTGTGTTGCCTTAAATATCCTTGTCAATCCTGATTGTCACTGCCCCTCTGGTTGTCAATCTCCCTTACCCTGCCCATCTTTTTCCAGAATAGTCTATGTCAATTATCCCTGCTCTAGTGTTTGACTGGTTCCCTGAATTTTATCCCTCCTCTGGTCTCTTCCTATTTGTTCCCTGTTGTCCCTCACTCCTCCCTTTGAAGCCCCCCATTGGCTCGGTTCTTTCCCCTCCCATGCATAATGTATTCCTTAAGTATCCTTCCCGAGCCTGGCTCGGGGCCATTTTGCCTCTGCCTCCGTTCGGGGATAATAAAGTATCTCTGGACTGCACACAAGTGGCTCCTTCCTTGCTTTTGCCCTGGATTCTCGTGGCCTCTGCTTCTCCCGACTGCTCCCAGGAACCTGCCCCCTGCTGTAGCTCTCCGACCCTAAAAAGCAAAGGAAGCTACATATTTTCTATTTTTCTAATGTTTTGTGGAGTTTTTGTAAGTGACACAAAAAAAAAAACCTCTGCCTGGGTTCAGATGTCTTCAACAGCAAGCTGAGAATGGATTAATAGGGATATGGACTTTTTATGTGACCATTAGTCCATATATTGAGGCACTTTTACTTGAAAAAAAAACTTGCTTGTAAAGCATTTATTGTTTAAGGTCACCGTTTTAAAAAGAACATCATGATCTTTGAAAGAACAGGAAAATTGATAATGCATGTGACTAGCTTAGAAGATGCTTCATCATAACAGGCAAGGTGTTTTAAGAGTGATCAAATAAGGCAAATGACACCTAGAAATGCAGTGTAAGGACTTTTTTGAAATCTGAAAAAAGCAGCATTCTTTTTCTTGTATGTTTATATCGGATAATTAGAAAGGTCTAAGAGGGAAGCCACCCCCATCTTAAATGTATTCTGAAACAGAGACTAGCTTTCTGGTGCAATATTACAAAAAATTATGTGGAATTTCTGATTAAAGGACTCACATCAAGAAACTTCTGTGTGCTGAAAATGAGAATCACATTATTAGTACTGCTTAAACTTCTCTCAGCATTGCTGTACTTCTCAGGTCTCTATCTTGAAAAAACAGTCTTTGCATGAGTGTCAAATCCATGGAGTGAGGAGTTTTTTGTAGAATTATATTTCACTTTAATAAAAAGGTTTTTATATAAGTGTCACTTTTCTAAGTACCTAAAATCTATTTAAAAATTGACTTGGGTTTTTTTGTTTGTTGTGGGGTTTTTTATTTGCTTGTTTTGGTTTGGTTTTTGGTTTTGGGATTTTTTTTGTTTTTTTTTTTTTTTTTT
>VWZV01003400.1:0-18467 GCA_013397155.1 Irena cyanogastra
CTGTCTTTTCAAACTGAGACAAGTTCCTTGGGAAGCAGCCTGTAAGAACAAAGGAGTCCAGAAAGGATGGGTGTGCTTCAAAACAGAAATATTGAAGGCACGGGAACAGACTGTCCCTATGTGCCAAAAGAGTCAATGAGCTAAACAACCAGCCTGGATGGGCAAGGAACTCTTGAAGGAGCTAAGGAAAAAAAAAGAGAGTGTATCACCTTTGGAAGGAGGGTCAGGTATCTCAGGAAATATTTAAGGGAGTTGTTAGGGCATGTAGAAAAAAAAATTCAAGAGGCAAAAGCCCAGTTAGAACTCAAACTGGCAACTTCTGTAAAGGACAATAAAAATATTTTTATAAATACATTAATGGCAAAAGGAAGGGTAAGGACAACCTCCATTCTCTATGAAATGCGGGAGGGAATTTAGTGACTAAAGATGAGGAAAAGACAGAGGTACTGGACACCTTCTTTGCCTCAGTTTTCAACAGAAAAACAGGTTGTCCTCCGGACAACTGTCCTTCTGGGCTGGTAGATGGTGTCAGGGAGCAGAATAGCTCCCCTGTTATCCAGAAGGAAGCAGTCAGAGACCTGCTGAGCCACTTAGGTCCTCATAAATCTATCGGACCATGAGATGGGATCCATCCTAGGGTGATGAGGGAACAGGCAGATGAGCTTGCAAAGCCACTCTCCATTATTTACTATCAGTCCTGGCTCACTGGGGAGGTCCCAGATGACTGGAAGCTGGCCAATGTGATGCCCATCCACAAGAAGGGCTGGAAGGAGGGTTCGGGAAACTATAGGCCAGTGAGCCTGACCTCAATACCTGGCAAGTTTATGGAACAGATCATCTTGAGTGCTAGCACATGGCACCTACAGGATGGTGAGGGTATGAGACCCAGGCAGCATGGGTTTAGGAGGAGTAGGTCGTGCTTGACCAACCTGATCTCCTTTTATGACCAGGTGACCGACCTGGTGAATGCAGAAAAGGCTGTGCATGTTGTCTATCTGGTCTTCAGCAAAGCCTTTGACACTGTCTCCCACAGCACACTTCTAGAAAAGCCCGCAGCCCACAGCTTGGGCAGGTGCACTCTTTGCTGGGCTAAGAACTGGCTGGATGGCTGGGCCCAGAGAGTGGTGGTGAATGGTGCTGCAACCCTCGTGGGGTCCCCTAGGGTTTAGTGCTGGGGCCAGTCCTGTTTAATATCTTCATTGACGATCTAGATGAGGGGATTGAGTCCTCCATCAATAAATTTGCAGATGACACCACGCTGGGAGCATGTGTCAACCTGCTGGAGGGTAGAAGGACTCAGCAAAGTTACCTGGACAGGCTGGATAGAAGGGCTGAGTCCAATAACATGAAGTTTAACAAGTCCAAATGCCGAGTCTTGCACTTTGGCCACAACAACCCCCTGTAACGCTACAGGTTGGGGACAGAGTGGGTGGACAATGCCTAGGTAGAAAGGGACCTGGGGGGACTGGTCAACAGTCAACTGCACATGAGCTAGCAATGTGCCAGGCTGCCAAAAAGGCCAATGGCATCCTGGCCTGTATCAAGAATAGTGTGGCCAGCAGGACCAGGGAAGTCGTTCCTCCCCTGTATTCGCACTGGTGAGGCAGTACCTTGAATACTGTGTCCAGTTATGGGCCCCGCAGTTTAGGAAGGATGTTGAGATGCTTGAACACGTTCAGAGAAGGGCAACAAGGCTGGTGAAGGGCTTGAAACACGAGCCCTGTGAAGAACAGTTGAGGGAGGTGAGGTTGTTTAGCCTGGAAAAAAAGGAGACTCAGGAGTAACCTTATCACTCTCTACAACTACCTGGAAGGTGGTTGTAGTCAGGTGGGGATCGGTCTCTTCTCCCAAGAAACAACTAACAGAACGAGAGGGCACAGTCTTAAGCTGCACCAAGGGAAGATTAGGTTAGACGTTAGAAAAAAAATATTCATTGAAAGAGTGATTGCACACTAGAATATCTGTCCAGGGAGGTGGTGGAGTCACTGTCCCTGCATATGTTTAAAAAAAGATTGGACATGGCACTCTGTGGTTCTCACAACCTTGGCCAGAGAGTGAGAAAATCAAGTTTCTTGTGAGACTCTGAATGTCCTAGTCGAAACAATGATAACTTCCAGTCTAAACAACCTGCAGGTGCTGTTCTTTCTTACTTTCTATCTTCTTGTGCTAAGATGTTGAGCTAGCTAGCCAACCAAGTAGAATGTATTGATTAAGTGACCAATCCGATCCATCTGGATCGGAACAGCGTATAAAAGAAGTAGATGTTGTAGTAAAAGTAGAGATTCTGCAAAACCCAGCCTTTGAGTCAGTGTCTTTTGTTATTATAATGACAACAGCACTCAGTGCCATGGTTTAGTTGATGAGGAGGTGTTAGGTCATAGATAGGACTAGATGATCTTAAAGATCTTTTCCAACCTAGTTAATTCTGTGATTCTGTCACTTGTCCTAGCCCCGTTTGCTGCCTGCCACGTTCAAGTCGAGGAGAACTGCTTCAGGATTACTGCCAGGTTGTGTGACAGGCAGGGAGCTGCAGAACATGCCACTCAGCTCTCCAAGGAAGGAAGGTGCCATCCAGCAGAGGAAGGACAGGGCAAGGTAAGGTAGGCACTCTCTCCCGGCAAACCATAACTGAGTCCATCAGCGCTCCACTACTTGCCTTCCCACTCTTGACCTGGTGCTGAAAACCTTTATCTCAGTGGACTTCAGAACAATACCTAGGCCTAAATCCTACTAGCATCAACATTTCTTAGAGTGTTCCTGAGCAATGGCTTTTTTTCCTCTCTTTTGGCAACTCAAATCACTCCTGTCTGCAGAAAAGAGGAACCTGAGTATTTGAAGTTTCCTGAAAGAAAATAATCCCTGGGACAGCAAGCAGGATTCTCACAGTTGAGTCAGGGTAAAAATACCAGCAAACTGGAGTCTCCAGGATGAATAGATTAGTGGGGTTACAAACCATATTTGCCTGTCATAACCAGGTCATGAAGATGGAATGCAAATGGTACCCTCACTCCTATTTCTGGCTATTTCTGGGCACCAGAGAAATCCTGCTTAAGCCTGTGAGGCACTGACTTTGGCTGGTTCATTCTGTTTTTTTCAAGCAGCATCCATGTTTAAAATCAGCCATTCCTCTTTCAAGCCTGGTATCCCTGATCACTCTGATCATTGCAACACAATGGCAAGGACCATTTCAGAATAGCTTTCCCAGCTGTCAACTGTCCTGAGTGGGACTTGCAGTAAAACTTTGTAAAAGTTTCATCAACTCTGTTGGCAGATTGTCTTCCTTGTTACCTTGTCTATAAGCTATACCTGCACTTCTGAATTGTCCATTCTTTCTTGAAGATGGAAAGTCCCATTTCTGGGGTTTTAGGGATGGTTTGGAATTGGGGGTCTCCTTCTCTCATCTGCTCTGCTCTGGCTTTGGAATAGGGTGCAGTGCCCAGCTTTTGCCAAGCCATGATACTTCTAGATGAGGAAGAAAGGGCAATTGCATTTCCAGCAAAACCCAAGGAAGAGTGGGGTAGCCAAAACATCCTGTACAGATATAGGCTTTCAGCTGTGACCATAGAGTGTTTCAGTTCTTGCCCAGCGCAAACAGGGCAGAGACTCTTCTGTGACTCCCCCCCTTCCAGGTGCCCATGGATAAATAGGACAAGACTCTGCAAGGAGAACAGAACAAGGTGGGGATCTCTGCTGGCAATGTAGTGCAGAGAAGAGCAGACAATTCAGTAGAGGAGGTTCCTGAAGCGTGTGACAGAGAACTTCTGACACAGCTGGTAGTCAAGTGGAGTGAGGGGTGGTGATGCTGGGCCTGCTGTTTGTGAGCCGAGGACTGGTGAGTGACAGGAGGGCTGGATGCTGTCTTGGGTTGAATGGTCATTTTTGATTCTCTGAGAAGGACGGGGATGAGCAGAACTGCTGCCTGGGGCTGCCCCGCTCAGTCTGGGGAGGAGTCCCCACCTCTGCTTGGGGCATAACCTCCAGGAGCCCAGGGCCTGTCACCTAAAACCTGAGCTGGCACTGAGGGCGGTCAGGTGCCTTGGGCTGATGGGACACTACTGCAAATAGGAGGCAACAGTGGCAGGTGGTTTGAAAGACAGCTCCTTTTGCTGCTGTCTGTCTCATTTATGCAGCCCAGACTCAGTCATATGCATCAGTTATGGGAACTGCTGCTACTCCCACTGAAGTCAGCAAGGATTTTGGTGGTTGGCTGCCATGAGGAGCAGAACTAGCTGCTTACAAAGTGGGTGCTTAGAGTGCCCTGAGTCTTGAGGCCGGAGGGATCCCTCAGTTGCATGGGAGACAGGGAGCTGCCCCTTGTAATTATTCTTTGTCATGAAAACCTGTGCTGGACAGAAGTGGGTCAATAGAGCAAACAGTTAACACGCAAGTCTCTTCTATCTAGATCCTCTGAGATGTTAGACTTTTGAATTTAGGGGCACAAAGGCAGTGACTTTTGGTCACTTTGTTGATATCCATGTGAAGTGATGCTGCTGAATCTGTCTGTAGCACAGTAGCAAAGGAAAAAGCTTCTCAGTTCCTCAGGTGTTGCAGTGTGGTTTTATTCCTAATGGTATGTTCTGTTATTGCCCAAGTTAATGNTGTTCTGTGTCTTTAGTCCCTGATGCTTCCATAGAATAAATCCTTTCAGACTAAAGATCTCTCCCTTGTTCTTGCTCCTGCTCTCAACGGTTAACAACTTGTGCCGTAAAGATAAAGCCCTACAGCTGCATCTCGGACTGCACTGCTTTCTGAGAATAGCCACTCCTGGCCCAGTGCCGGGAGCTGGCTGGGGAGAAACCCACCACAGCATCACTTAGGGGCATTGATCCTCAGTATTGTCTTTCTATGAGGGAGAGAAAAACTAGTTTAAAAGTGATGGGAGGGGAAAGATGCTTCTGAATTTTCTTCTTTCCTTCTGTCCATTACACATAGATCTCTGTGGCTTACAGGTTTGTCCAGATAAAAACTCTCAGACATCATCACAGGCCACAGATATTTATTGGAGCTATCATACCACAGAAAGAACAGATTTCTTGCTAGGTGTGTGCAGCATGTTTCTTGCTTGGCTTTTCCCATTTTTTGTAATGAATCATGAATTTTGGATGCCTAAAGCTTAAGTGCCACCATGACAAGTCTAGAGGCTAAGGAGACATTCATCTCACATGTGTTTGCATGACACTTGAATAGTTTTTGTGTTGTCAACACCTCAGGGACACATCCTCTGAGTGCCTGCGTCCTGTGCATGCCAGGGGGTGTCCTTGAAGAAGCCATCAGAATGTGGATTCACCCGTGGGTGTATCTGCCCATTCTCCCCACTTTGACCACCTTTCCAACATCTTCCCAAGTCAGACTTTCTCAAAAAAAAGTTCCCTGTCCAGCAGTGGACTCCTGGTGCCTCTGCAAAAAGAAGATTCTCTTTGGCTTGTGGGAATCTGCAGCATCAGATCCCTCAGCAGATGTTTCTTTTAAATCTCTGTCCCATCCATGATGGATATGTGCTGGCTGGCAGCACATTTTTAAATTATTTGTTGGAGTCTAAAATCCAGCTCACAGAAGGTGAGTAAATTTCTGAGCTAACTAATTCTCACCAAGTCGCAACTTCCATTTTTACAGAGGACATTTGCAAGGACCAAAAGAGGGAAGCACTGTTGGTAGAAAATGCAGTTTTATATGGAATTTTCCTCTGTTGTTTAATTCTAGATGTTGAAATAAAGTGCTACTGAAAAGAACAAACTGATACCAGTGCCGCAGGTGAGAGGAGAAGCCAGCAGGTCAAGCACATTAATTCAAACCCTGGATAGAGGTAGTCCTGTTGGTGTGTCTGGAAGCAGGGGAATTTTCAAGGTAGGTGAGTCCTTGAGACAGCATGGGGCTGCCAAACAGCACAACAGACTTGTGTAACACAATACAGCTCTGAAATTCTTCTTACTAATTGTGTACATAAGATGTACACTTCGGCTATAAATAGCTTTTCTTTCTGCAGTAAAAGAATATCAGAGGCTTTTCAGTGCATACATTCATCCATTTCTCTTCTGATTTTCATGGTTTAGCAGTGACAGTCCCCAATTTTGTACTCCCACTAAAACCATACACTTCCTCCCGCCTCCAACTGGAGGCATGAGTACCTGGATGTTTCTGCACATTGTGGAAGGGAAATCTCAGAGGACTCAGAGGGTCACTGCTGTTTGAATGCAGCTCCTCACACAAGTCCCTGCATTCTGTGTTTCCTGCAGGAACTGTTGGCTGTCCTGCACCAGCAAAGACCCACAACAGAAGCCCCCTTCCAGAGAGTTGACAGTGTGTGAGCTACATGCTATGTAGCAATCTGTGGCAGAGTACAACTCCATCTGATGTACACATCACATGAGCACTCTGAAAAGATGTGTCACCCTAATGAAAACTAGGTAAGGTTATAATTCTAGAGGCCTGTATTTCTAGAGTTCTGTGTCTGCAGATATTTAGGTAATCTATTGATTTTGTAGAGGTATATGCTGCTTTTTCACCTCTTTCCCCACTCTGCTGCCTCTGTCCCCTCTTGTCATGCTGGGGTCTGGGCTGGCAGCCAGGGCGAGCTGAGCAGCAGTTTCAGCCTCAGGTCCCAGCTGCTTGCAGCTGACAGGAATAGAAGGAACCGCCAGTGGCACCAGGCACCAACCCCCTGGGTGTAGTGGGACTCAAGCCACTAGGGAGCCGCTGAAGGGCCGGTAAGGCTGAGGATACTGAGGCTGTCACAGGGGACAGCACCACTGAAGGCACAGTGCTGCTGTGGGTGGTGATGGTTGCACTGAGAGTATGGTAAGGCTGTGGAGCTGAGAGGAAGCAGTGAAACTAAGGGGTCTAGGGGAGCTGAGGGTGATGGCAGGGACTAAGGGGACAGAGAAATGGCATGGGCTGAGAGGGGTGGTGGGACTAAGGGCACTGGGGACACTGAGGGGGATGGCAGCACTGTGGCAGCTGATGGGCTTGGAGGGTCTGAAGGGATTGGAGGAGCTGTATGTGTGCTGCGACTTTGGCGAGGCCCAGGACATTGTGGAGACGACTCGTTATTTCCTTTGCTTCCTAAATATCTGTCTGCTCTGTTTCCAGGACTGTTCTGCACAGGAGGGAGTGATTGAGACGAATCATGGGGAAATGTGCCAGCTGTGTTCTGTCTATATCTTGTTCTCTCCATATCTGTATTCAGTTACATTTCTGTCTATATATAGCTATGTTTCTATATTTCAAGTGTTGTATTTCAAAATTATATACCATTATACTTAGTTACAGGTATACAGAAATTTAGACAGGTACTTTAGTATTTGCATATTTATGTATAGGCTCACCATGTGTATTGTTATATTTACACAGATGTCAATATATTTGTATACCAAATTGTTATGTTCATGTATGTATGGAGTTCTATGCAAAGCTGTGTAGAGTTCTACAGTGTAGTGCTGCAGTCAGGTAGAAAAATTATGGAAGAAAAGTCTCACAAAATCAGGCCTGCTCTGTTAGATCAACAGCTGGCCTGTCACTTCTTCTAAGCCCAGCTAATAGTTTTCAAGTTCCCATGTGAAAACAATCTTGGTATGAATCGTTCATTAACATAACAATCTATTCCTGGGTGAAAAACAACTAGCATCTGCATAAACATTAAATCTATCCCATGAGAATTAGTGAAGAAAATATGTAAACAATTTAAAAATAGAGAGATTTGATGGACAAGTAAAATACCTTTTACTAACCAATAGAGTAATTGGCAAGAAAGCTACTAACGAATTAAAGTTTTACAGACACAAGGTCTGTAAAAACTGTATAAAAATGTGTTGTGTAAATAAAGAATGGGCTTTTTTCCTGCATTAAAAAAATGGAGTCTTGCATGATTTGTTCTGATAGTTTAGTTATTGCTTTGTGGATATTTAGATAGTTCAACTGACGTTTGTCTCTTCGTACATATACCTATGTAGGCACTACTTTTTAACCTGCAATGCATCTGATTGTGTGAACTGAAAATGATATTTATATCACTTGCTTTATCTTTATATATGGTCAGTGCAGTTGTACCAATTTGTAGTAAGCTTTTAAATGAAACTGGTAATCTTATATAAGCAGCACAGTTGCAAGCATTGTATAATCAATGAAATTTTTAAATTGAAAGCGGTATTGAATTGTGGTATTTGAAGCAATTACCAGATGTCCACCTTAGGATCCAGGAGGATTTTGGCAATGGGTGATGATAGGGGCTGGGGGAAAATAGGCAGGCATGCCCCACAGATCCCCCAGTTCCATAAAGACAGGGGAAGAAACTGCAGGGTTTGGATAGGCAGTGGAGCCACACATTTAAGGATAACTCACTGCAAGGGCCTGCTAAGGAAAGCTACAATTCCAAGTGTAACTTGGAGAAAGGGAAAGAAACCCCCAATCCAAGAGGACATCAAATTTCTTTCAGGACACTGCTACTTTCCCACACAACAAGGAGACAAACATAAATCAACCCCACATACAGTGTATCAACTCTTCAGGTATATTTACACCTGTTATTACTTTGGAGTCCAAGACATCCATTGTGCAATCTACAATGTATTTGTAGATTTGTGTACTCTCTGAGAAATTATTTTCAAAATACAGCCTTTAGCACTTTTCAGATAGATAGCTTGTGAAGGGTTTTAGAAGCTGAGGCAAATCTCTGTCTTCCATGTCTGAAACTATCATCCTCCTCCTAGGGAATTTTTACTGCATTAGCTGGGTGTTTCAATGCTTTAAAAACTTTTAGGAATATTAGAGATCAAGAGAAAAATTTCTTGCTATAGCAAGCACTCAGTTTTAGTTATGATCTACATAAACCAGCATGATATAGGATAACATAATCTGGTTCCATAAATCAATGGCTATGCTTGTAGAGCAAATCAGCATTAGTTAAGGGAACATAATTATATATATCACCCTGTCAATTATCTTGTTTTCTTTGTACTTTTTGCTCCAGTAAAAAAAGCCCAGAGCAGTATGACAATATTAGATCCTAAGAAAAAAGCAATATGCCATATGACCTCTAATGAAGTATCTTCTTAGGTAAACTATTTATAGAGCTAAGTGGTAAGAACAGAATCACAAACATCTAAGGCTGTAGAACTTTGTATACTATGTAGTCCAGCACGAGAAGATTCTGCTTTGCTTAGATCTGGCCACAGTTCAGCCAGAACCCAAACAAAGGATAAAACCCTTTGAGACAGAGGATGGACAGGAAGTCAGCTGTGCCATGCACTAATACAGCTACTTGACTTCTGGAACAGAGGGAAAACAGACAGGGTGAGCCTCTAAAAGCCTCCAAAAGAAGCATGTAGATGTACCCTTGCTGTGACAACATCCAAGGTCAAAGAGAGCTTCCAGGAAGGCAAGTAGCTGTTACTACACTATGAAAATTAAATTAGAGCAATATGAAATGAAGAGTGTTGTCTCACACTAGAGGTGAACAGCAGAAATTTCTCTAAGACCATTGAAGAAAAAGGAAACCACAGATAAGAGTTCTCAGAGCCCCAACGACATTAATGAATCCTATGTGACTTACAGTAGAAGCCAAAGGTCTTCTTTCTAGGTTGTGGCAATTTACATTAGTTTTAATGGCTTTTGAAGCTCCAATTTTTGCTTGGGTTTGGGAGTTTTGGTTGGTTGGTTGGTTGGTTGGTTGGTTGGGGTTTTTTCAGACATGGCTGATAAAACGAACAGTTTATTTCTCGAATTTTTATTTTCCAGAAACTTTCTAATAAAAGAGAAATCCAAGGGAATCAGTTTGTATGTTTTGTATTTGTGGTTCTCTTATTTGTGTACAGTACTTTGTTTATTGACCATGCTTTTCCTGAAGAACCATATCACAGAATCACCAACACTGGTTCCTTGGTGCAACTTAACGCCATTTTCGGTTGTCCTTTCATTTGAGAGATGGCAAGAGACTCATCCCCATCTGGCTACAACCTCCTCTCAGGGAGTTGTAAAGAGCAAGAAAGTCCCTACTCATCCTCCTTTCCTCTAGGCTGAACATCCACAGGTCCCTCAGTCGCTTCTCAGAGGACTTGTGCTTCAGACCTTTCCCAACGGTCTGTTTCTCTCCTCTGGACTCCCTCCACCACCTCAATGTCTTTCTGGATGTGAGGAGTCCAAAACTAAACAAAAGCTTTTAAGTGTGACCTCACCAGTCCGGAGTACAGGGGGACGGTCCTGCTGGTCACACCATTGCTGACCCACGCAAGGACGCCATTAGCCTTCTTGGCCTCCTGGGTCCATGTTGGCTTATGTTCAGCTCTTCCAGCCAGAGCCCCAGGCCCTTTTCCCCAGGGAGCCTTCCAGCCACTGTCCCAGTCAGCAGCACTGCAGGCATTGTTGTGACCCAATGGCAGGACCCAGCACCTGGCCTCGCTGAACCTCAACCAATTGGCCCCAGCCAGTCTAGTCTCAGCAGTATGAAATATGTTTGCTTGAATGGAGAAATAGATCAGAAAAACAAAGAGCCTGAAAGCAGTATTTTTACTTATATCTGAGATGTGCTGTAGTTCCTCCTGTTAGCTTCTTAATGACATATTCAAAGGGAAGTTTATCTTTGGATGCTCAAAAAATACCCTAACATGATGGAATTTATTTTCTCCTGCAGATTCTTTTCCTAATTCTCACCCAGGTGACGTCCCTTGCTCTGCCCCAGTGTTCTGTCACCCACCGTATCCCTGCACTGCCACCTACTCTGTCCCACTGGTATCCCCTGCTCTGTCCCACCGATGTCCCCTGCCCTCTGTCCCTGTTCCCAGCAGTGCATCGGTGTTGCCATTTCCCCTATCCGGCCATGTCCCCTGTCTGCGCCAGAGGTCTTCCTCGTCCCACCCCTGAGGTGTCCCTGCCCTATGCTGGCGGTGCCCCTTTTCTTGTCACAGCTGTGTTCCTCTCCACTCCCGGCAGTGTCCCCTTCCCCAGCAGTGTTTCCCACCCTATCCCGGAACATCGCCTTTCCTATCCCGGCGCTGTTCCCTGCCCTGTCCCGGCAACGCCCCCTGACGGCCTCTCAAGACCCCTCCCGACTCAGGTGTACGGCCCGCTGTGCGGGCGCACTCGGCCATTAGTGACGCAGCGACGCAGGCGGCGCTCACGGCGGGCGGGTCCTTGCCCCCAGGGGGCGCCGGGCGCCGAGGGCCAGCTGTGATGGACAGCCAATAGGAGGCGGTGCAGGGGGAGGGGCGGGGCGGACGCAGCGTGGGCGCAGCCATTGCCTCGGCTTCGGGAGTCCGTTCCTTTGTGCGCGTCCCGCTGCCGTGGCTGCGGCCCCACCGCTGGAGGAGGAGAAGGCGCGGGAAGCACCGAAGAGCAGGAGGAGGCAGAGGGGGAAGCACTGTGGAGAACGTCGCCCGCCCGCCCGCGCCGCCGCTGCCATCTCATGCCGTGGCGCCGTCCTGCCACCTGCCTGGGGACCTGCATGGCCGAGCATGGGAAGACCTGCGCCCTCCCGCGCCGCCAGGGCTGAGTCGCCGCTCGCCGCCCTGCGGCGGCTGCTCGCCGCCCTGTGCCTGCTGCTGCTGAGCACAGGTACCGGGAATGTGAGGCTGGGAGAGACGGGAGCGCAGCCGTGTGCCCGCAGACGCGAGAAGCTGGCAGGTCCTTTTCCTTCCGGTAAAGCCTTTCATGAGGAGGAATTCGCGAGCTGGGCTTGTGTAGTCCAGAGGGGGAGAAGGCTGAGAGGGGATCTGGTTAATGCGTATAAATATCTCTATCCGGGAGGATGGTGCCAGACTCATTGGTGCCGAGCGACAGGAAGAGGAACAATGTCTATAAACTGAAACACAAAAAGCTTCCCCTCAACATGAGGAAGAACTTCTTTGCTTTAAGGATGGCAGAGCACTGGAACAGGCTGCCAGGGAGGTCATGGAGTGTCCCTCTCTCGAGACATTCAAACCCCACCTGGACATGTTCTTGTGTCACCTGGTCCAAGTGATCCTGCCTTGGCAGGATTAGATGATCCCCAGAGGTCCCTTCGAGCCCTAAAAATTCTGTGATTCTGTGATTTATTTGACTGTTCGATAACTTGATAGACTTGCTCAGCTAGCCTGATTTAGTTGTGATTGAAATGATATTGTGAATACAATTGAAGGGAAATAAAAATTTTGATGCTTTGACAGTCTGGCTCTAAACCCAGCATTCCTTCTGTCATTTTGCTTGACATGGGTCTTTTTTGTGTATCTGAAAACACAGAGGTTGATTGTTGTTAGGGTTTCTTCCTGTGCTTTTCAGAGGTGTGTATGGCTTACACGAAGAAGTTTTTAGCTTGCTTATACAAGTCATGGACATACTTAGCTGTAGGTGACGAGTTCCTCATGCTACTTTGTGTTGTCTTGGGATTTTGACAGGAGATTTTTGTTAACTACCCATCACTGGCAAAACATATTGCCCTTAAAAATTCAGAGTAAGTCGTGTGAATACTGACTCAGGCAGGTCAGCTGAAGGGCAGTCAAAGAAATTGCTGATATCCTCTCATTGCTGGTTGCATTGCAAAAAACAGCTATTTAAAAATTAAAAATGTTTTTATTCAGCCTATTTTCCACTTCTCACGGCTCAGGAGTTTCTCATCTATTTTGTTTTCCATTTATTTTTTAGCTCTTACATGTGTCTTTGTGGCGTTTAAAACCCACTTTATGACAGCTAGAAATTTCAGGTAAATGTTCCCACAGATGAATTTTAGTAGATAGTTTTGCAGGCTTACGGTTGTTCACGTCTTCTTTATGAAGGTCCATTTTCTCTTTGGATGGCAGAAAATGTGATCTCTCCTAGACTGGGGTCGTCCTGGTTTTAACCTGTGTGAGATGTGTGGCTCTGTTTCCCTTAGTGTGTCTTGTTCATTTGATTTTTGCTCCTGGTAAGTACTTTGGTAAAAGTTACCTTCAGAAAGCTGTTGTTAGCAGCCATGAGAATCTGGAAGGATTTCAGATCATATCCGTGAGAGCTGGAGGAGGCAACTGTAAAACTTCCGTTTGCTTGCAAGGATGTTAACTGCTTTTTTAGGAAATCAGGTCATCAGATAAAGTCTGACTGGTTTGTTCATGTAAACTGAACTGTGTAGCAGTTGTATACATCTAATAATTAATTCAGGCTTTTGTGANGAAAGGTACAGCTACTGCAATGTACAGGTGCATTAGCTGAAAACTTGCAATTCAGACAACCGGTTTTTTCCATGCTTTCGTCCCAGAAAAATGAGCAGTGAAGCTTTAGCTATGGCAGTGCCCGGGAAATAAAGCAAATTGCTTGTCCACTTACCTACCCATCCTCCCCCACCCTGGTTTCTAGAAGAGAACTTGATTTTTGCTTTATTCAGTCTAGTTTTTGTCTAAACATTTTTAGACATGTGACATGTCTAACATCTAAACAATGTCTAAACAGCATTATTTTGTTGCCTTAACCACATTCTTCCGAGGGGCAGAATTCGATATAAAAATTGAGTAACTTGTGTAAAGCACTTAAAGACTAAATGGACACTTCTTTATTGACTAAGTGATTAATTTAAACACAGGATTGCATCATCACCTTGGTATCTAGAAAGAAATGTTTGGCTTGTACTTGACAGGATCTAGTGTTTTTAATTTTTGTCTAGACAATGTGAAGTAATGGATTAAGACATCATGAGTTTTGCAAGCCTCTGAGATATTCTCCGTTGTTATCTTACTATCTTTCAACCTCTTCTATTCTAAAATGCAATGTTTTCCTAGTGAGTGAGTACTTCAAGTTTCTTTCAAGTTGTTTTCTATGGTACTTGTGGGAGTGAAAAGGGGTATTGTCAGCTAAGAGGTTTGCTTTATGTCTTGCTGCTGTCTCTTTTGTGCTTAGGTGACTGTCAGCTGCACACATCTTGTGGAATCCAGAAGTGCACCACTGATTTTGTATCCTTTACTTCACATCTGAATGCGGCTCTTGAGGACTTTGATTTGGAGTTCTGCAAGGCCTTGCGAGCATACTCTGTGTGTACCTATCGCAATTCCAAAGTATGCCGTGGAAACCTAGTCTACCATTCTGCAGTGCTTGGAATCGGTGATCTCATGACCCAGAGAAACTGTACCAAAGATGGACCCACATCCTCCACCAACCTTGAAATGACCCATGATCCTTGCAATTACAGTGGCCACACAGAAGCAAGAGAACATCAGCGGAGAGAGAAGACACCTTCTCCTACTTACCTGTTTTGTGGTTTGTTTGGGGATCCTCATCTGAGGACTTTTAAGGATCACTTCCAGACGTGCAAAGTGGAAGGCGCTTGGCCCCTCATAGACAATAAATACTTATCAGTGCAAGTGACCAATGTGCCTGTGGTCCCAGGATCCAGTGCTACTGCTACAAACAAGGTACAGATTATTTTTGTGCACTGTACGTGCATGGAGAAGTAAAAGGCCAAGACAGTTAAGTCATTTAGCCCTTAACAGTGAGAAAGTGTATTAGCTTGAGAATCTTCTATGCAGTAGTAGCATCTTCTTTAATGAGCTTCAGACAAGCTTCTGCTTATGACAAGAAAACCTGTGCGTATCACCATACAAACCTGTAATGATACTGGTGTAACATTTTAAAACAATTATTGATTATTGTACATCTGTGACTGCCTCTGCACTAATTAGAAGTTCAAAAAATCATACAATGCTTTGGGTTGGAAAGGAATTTAAAGATGGAAAGAATGTGTGTCTCTGATTTTTATTAGTTTTCTAAACTTCACAGTTATTACAGTAGAAAACAAATAATACTGAGCGTGGCACAAGAACTGGTTACTCTGATCAGTTCAAAGCCAAATCAAGAGGGCAAACTGCAAAGAACTGAGAGGAGGTAGCAAGCTAAATGTTTGTGATAAGGACTTTAGTTTTACTAAACAAGCAGTGACCTTAAAATTGGGCCAAGAATATTAAACACTTGTTGAGACAGACAAGACTTAAGATTGCACTCCTCTCAGATACTTGAGGAGTCTAGAGTAGGAATATGTCTACTAGTATTTGATAACTGATGCCATTTCTTTAACTAAAGAAAAGTCCTTGTCTCTTCCTGCTGGATGTGGGTAGTGTGTCCATCAATTACTTAAGTACGCATTTGAAGCTGATATTGTCACATATCTCTTTTGGAGTGAAAGGGCATTTATAAAAATTGTGGTACTGTAGCTCTTGTATTGTCAAGCTATATGTACACAGCTTCAAGACATTTACACCAGAGAATTTTCACTCTGTTGTTAAGCCTGGAAGTAGTTTTTTTTTAATTACGGGAGTCAGAAGCAGGAGTTGTCTGTCACAGTAGGGTAGAGCCTACACGTCTTCTGTGGATTTGGCTGGGCAGTAGTATTAATGTAGGAAAATCAACTTTACTATTAAGTTTGTGCTGAGTTCTGAAGTATTGACTAATGGCAATGCTTGTATGAGTGGACAGAGATTGGACTGAAGCTCAGAATTACATTTTCTTAACCTCTGCCAGTTTCAAAAACAGTCTTCATTATGAATGACTTCTGAAGGTGTATAAAATAAGAGAATGAGGCTAACATGAGTAAGCTTTGCAAGAGAGACTTATGTCCCCTGCAATCTTCTCCAGTGGCTTTTTCGAAAGACTCTTAAATAAGTGGAAGAAGAAGCTGCATTTCATAATCTGCAGTAAGCTTTTGTTCTCAGTTTTGTTAAACTCTTGCAGAATTTTCTTTATTTCCTTTTTCCTAATATTAGTAGAGGAAAAAGTTGAGATTCTTGTGTACAAATTGTGTGGATGGCTAGGTTGTGGTTGTAGTAGATGGGTGATCTTAAATTTACCCGCATTCTGAAAATGGTTGACTATCGTAGCACATTATGCTGGTATATGTCTCTTCAAAGAGATAGAGAGGAGAACACCAGGAATAAATATATGTACATACTGAGGGTTTTGAAAGATGTGCCTTCTGTCTTTATTTGTTCTCAAGAAGGTGTTTTTTTGGTCTTTTTCTTTGATTTGGTTAAAATGTTTTTTTCTTCTCTTCTGGTAGTCCCTGTCACTGCCCAAGTACAGCTAAGTGTGCAGAATGAATTAAATAAAACAAGATCTATGGTTTACAATACTAGAAATACTTCTAATGCTGATATATCTTACATGTTGCACAGTCTTTGAATTTTTTTCCTTTCTTTTTTGCAGATAACAGAATTTAGCACACCTGTTTTAGGCAAAGAAGGTTGTTTGAATATACAAGTGACTTAGAAGATAAGTTTTGATATCTCTAATGCATGCCCTTGACTCTGTTATTTCTAGTAGGAGCAGACTACTATAATAAAATAGGAAAGGCTTGTTAAGCTACACTACCACGGCTAATTTCACTCCTGTAACATTTTCCTTTTGCAAGTATTCCATTTTAACTGTGATTGACTATTTGTTGCTGGATGTACTTAACTGATTTTGGCCACAGGGTAGCTTAAAGAACTTCTAAAGAGCTACACTTCAGTGACCTTTATCCACATAGTGTAATCCCTAGCTGAGAGCATGCCAATAGGTCTTCTACCTTCATAATATGAAAAATTTTCAGACTGTTCCTTTTTGTTAATCTGGGTGTTTTTTCATTGCATGTATTTGAAATAGATGTTTAATGGGAAATAAAAACAAAGGTATATGCTGAACTTAAATTGTTCAGAAGCCAAAGCAAATACTAACCTAATTAGTCCTGTCTCAAGCAGGCCTAATAAAAGAAAGGACAATACGAGCAGAAGATTTCTTTTTTCCTGAATGCATTTTTGGGGGAAGTGGTTTGAGAAGCCATAGAAACAGAATGGTTAATCTTCAGACCATTGCCCTTTTGAAAGGTGCAAACCTTCACTTGCCCTTGTAGGGAGTTTGTGCTTTTCACTTTTATCCTGGCTTTCTGCTGTACGAGTCTTTGAGGGAGTTGGTGATGAAGGCAACCCTATGTGGGAAGTTTTCTTTTCTCTCCAAAACCTAAGAGACTGGGGGAACCTCAGCAGTCTGAGGACTGTCCAGTAAGTTCATAAAGGACAAGAAAATGCCAGGACACTTCAAGTTAGAATGTGAGGAATAAATGCATGTTTTTTTCTCCCTTACACCTCACCTCGCATCTGACATGAAAGTATGAAAAGCAGGAAAAATTTCCCTTTAATTCCTTAATTGGAAGAGCACATGTTGCAACTTGTGAGAGTTGTGTACTTACAAAAATGCTCTTGACAATTTGTTTGTAGATGTTTTGCATATTTGTGTTACTCAGAGTAACATCTCGTTTTTATCAAGAGCAAAGCTATTTTACATTCTGTGGTCTTGCTGAAGAAAAAGTCCAGTCTTTTGAGCTTGCCTGATGTGCTTATCCCCCTTGGTATAGGATCCTAGGGCCTTTCAGATGGAAAAGGAAGGTCATCAGCAAGTAATTGGGAAACTGAGTTTGAGTTTAAGCTTTTCTTTCTTTTTCTTTCTGACAGACTTCTTGTATGTGTTTTGAGTAGGACACTTGTTAATGTTACGGCAACAAAAGAGACTCACACAAAAGGCTGGTTTGCAGAATATCTACTTTACTACAAGTTATTCTTCTTTTATACACTGTTCCGATCCAGATGGATCGGATTGGTTAATTAATCAATACATTCTACTTGGTTGGCTGGAGATAGAAAGTAAGAAAGAACAGCACCTGCTGGTTGTTTAGGCTAGACACTATCATTGTTTATATTAAACTGCTCAGAGGCTCGCAAGCCAATTCTGGGAAAACTTGGTTTTCTCACTCTGATCAAGGTTGTGGGGACCACAAGTCCTCCTTTTTATTTAGAAAAGAGGCAGTGTTTGTAGTCCTCTGCGGGGCCCCTTGCAGAAAGGAGAACAAACACGGCTCCAGAGGTTCCTCTAGCAATTGCTAGTTATCAATCTGAACCTCAATCAAATGCCAAATGGAAATGGTCGGAGAGATCGGATCTCGTGATTCCCTTTTGCAAAAAACACACTATCAATCTTAGAAGTCCATTACCTATTCAATTACATAATAATACTAAATCTAACATAAAAACAACTAATCATACATTTATTCAAAGAACTGACAGTCCTAGCCTGTCAACAATCCCTTATCAGAAACAAAGAAAGGATGGAATGTTCACTCTCCACTCATGGAGGAATCATGATTGATGGTCAACATTGTGATCATCATTTGGAGATTGTCAGATCCAAGATGGTTGACTGTATGATTCTCCAGGCATTCCTTTCCTCCTTTTTTTTTAATTTTTTTTTTTTAATTTGGAAAACAATCTTGCAAATTTCCACGCGAGGATGATGGCAAGCGAGGCCATACAAGGCAGCAATGCCACCATGATTTTCACCACCGCAGTAGTTTTCCAAAGGTCCTGCAACAGCCTCCATCTCCCAGACTCTGCATATCATAAAGATGGGAGTAGTCCCGGGACGAGCAGAAGGCTCAATGTGTCCCTGCTGAAGCTGTTTCTGAATCAATCTGTGAAGGGCAGCTAATTTTCATTTCTGTCAGAGGCCACTGGTGA
>VWZV01003400.1:18714-33819 GCA_013397155.1 Irena cyanogastra
TCTGCCTCGAGTCCCCTTCCTCAACCTGTTTCTCCAGAGCTGCAAGAAGCTTCTCTACAAATGACAGGAAAGGCTCATTTGCCCCCTGTCTTATGGACGAATACATTGGTCCAGGGGATGCTGTTTCAATAGTTTTCAACATTGCAGCAAATCCTACCACTTGACACTGCTCAAGAACACTAGTGTTCCAGGTAGCCTGGAAATAAGGGCTGGAAAAGGTTCGTTCTCAGAGGAGAACATCCAGTCCTGTCTGAGACCAAGGATCATCTCGAGGCAATAGCCTATTGTCTTCTGCCACCCTTTCAGCAATTTGCTTCCAGGTTTGTTAAAAATCCTGGTAAGTGTTCTAAATGTTTTAAGAACTAGAAGGATCAGATAATTTGTCACGTGTCATTATTCTTTTCATCTTTAAGGACATTTTGCTTAAGGTAGAGATGAATTTGTCTTACTACATAAGTCGTACACAAAACTACATGTTTTAGGCTGCAATAGAATAGTTTAGGTTGGAAAAGACCTTACAGATTATTGAGTCCAGCCTCAAACTGTCAATTCCGCCACTAAACATGATCCGTAAGTGCCATGTCTACATGCCTTAAAAACATTTTTGGGGATGATGACTCAAGAGGCTAGGAAGCCTCCTCCAGTGCTTGACAACTCTTTCAGTGAAGAAATTTTCTCTGATATTCAATCTAAATCTTCACAGCACAGCTTAAGGCCATTTCTTATCCTATCGCTGTTTGAGAGGAGAGACTGACTCCCACCTGGCTACAACCTCCTTTCAGAGACTTGTAGAGAACAGTGAGGTCTCCCTTGAGCTTCCTTTTTGCCAGGCTGAACACCTCCAGCTCCTTCAGCCTCTCTTCCTCAGGCTTGTGCTTCAGATTCTTCTCAGCTCTGTTTCCCTCCTCTGGACTTGGTCCAGGCCCTCAGTGTCTTTCTGGTTCTGAGAGGTGCAAAACTGAACATGGGATTTGAGGTGTCTCCTCAGCAGTGCTGAGTACAGGGTAGAGTCACTGCCCTGGTCAATCTGGCTACACTTTGTCTGACCCAAGCCAGGATGTCATTGGTCTTCTTGGCCCTCTAGGCCCACTCTGACTTGTGTTCAGCCGGCTGAACAGCCAGCATCCCTAGGTCCTTTTCCACTGCGCACTTTTTCACTCATTGCTCCCCAAGCTTGGCAGTGTNTAAAAATCCTGGTAAGTGTTCTAAATGTTTTAAGAACTAGAAGGATCAGATAATTTGTCACGTGTCATTATTCTTTTCATCTTTAAGGACATTTTGCTTAAGGTAGAGATGAATTTGTCTTACTACATAAGTCGTACACAAAACTACATGTTTTAGGCTGCAATAGAATAGTTTAGGTTGGAAAAGACCTTACAGATTATTGAGTCCAGCCTCAAACTGTCAATTCCGCCACTAAACATGATCCGTAAGTGCCATGTCTACATGCCTTAAAAACATTTTTGGGGATGATGACTCAAGAGGCTAGGAAGCCTCCTCCAGTGCTTGACAACTCTTTCAGTGAAGAAATTTTCTCTGATATTCAATCTAAATCTTCACAGCACAGCTTAAGGCCATTTCTTATCCTATCGCTGTTTGAGAGGAGAGACTGACTCCCACCTGGCTACAACCTCCTTTCAGAGACTTGTAGAGAACAGTGAGGTCTCCCTTGAGCTTCCTTTTTGCCAGGCTGAACACCTCCAGCTCCTTCAGCCTCTCTTCCTCAGGCTTGTGCTTCAGATTCTTCTCAGCTCTGTTTCCCTCCTCTGGACTTGGTCCAGGCCCTCAGTGTCTTTCTGGTTCTGAGAGGTGCAAAACTGAACATGGGATTTGAGGTGTCTCCTCAGCAGTGCTGAGTACAGGGTAGAGTCACTGCCCTGGTCAATCTGGCTACACTTTGTCTGACCCAAGCCAGGATGTCATTGGTCTTCTTGGCCCTCTAGGCCCACTCTGACTTGTGTTCAGCCGGCTGAACAGCCAGCATCCCTAGGTCCTTTTCCACTGCGCACTTTTTCACTCATTGCTCCCCAAGCTTGGCAGTGTTATAATAATGGTTGAAGTTAATGATGTTAGAGGTCATTTTCTACCCGAACAATTCTAGAATTCTATGAAATGCATAGTAAAATAAAAACATATAGTGATACCTTCATCATTGTAATTGTATTGTGGCACTAGGGAAGACAAGTACGAGAACTCAAACATTGAATGTATTGTTTTTGTTTAAGGCACATAAGCCTTAAACCTTCTACAAATACTTTAGGGACTTTCCTAGAAGTGGTAGTTTTACAGCTCAGTAACACCATCTTTGAAAGGTTTTGCATGTGCAGTGGAATTTAAGAAAGCTTTGTGATCAGTGTACACATCAGTACTGGCATCAGTAGGAGTGGAAGGATGAAGTCCAAAACAAAATGTGCAAATTGTATGTATGGGGTTTGCTTTGGTTTAGTAATCTTACTATAGCTCATATTTGTTTATTGTATCCTCAGATAAGCCTCTGGAAACCTTTATTTTCATCTTTCAGGGTGCCTCACTGCAGGGGCACTCTATACGTGCCCAAAAAACGAAGCTGGTACACTGATAGTTTCAAAGAGCTTTCTTTATGTGAAGATCTTGGCATTTGGATTTTTCTGTCTTAAGTTCAGAAAGGGCAACTAATCTCTAGTCTGTAAAAAGTACTGCATAAGCAGCTTTGTGAAGGTGTTCTTGGGACCCAGAGAGAGTGTGAGAAGTACTGTAGGTACATAAACATATAAAACGTGTTGAGTTTGTTACAAATAACCATTTTCTCTTTTAATGCTCTCTAATACCTTGAAAATTTAAAGAGAGAAATTTTGCTTAATCTCCCTTTGCAACAGGTTCTGGTGTATCTGTCAGTACCAGTGTCATGATATTGAGATAGGAGAGTATGATAAGGCAAAACCCATGTGGCACCCTGGTTTTACTGATATGGCCTATGGGTTAGATGAATGTCACACAACAGACAACAGAATATTCAAAATCAGTGTCTTGAGCTACAATGTTTAAATAAAGTATGTCCTTGGAGAATTGTAATAGTCTCTGTTGATGCTCTGTTTAGAGTGTCCTTGGAACATACATGGAGGCCTTTTTTTCATCTAATAGTCTTTCAGGTCTCATTCAGCACCCATTGTTATTGCTAATCTTAAATTAGGGTGAAGGATTTTTGTTCTTTCTCTGTGTTCTGAAATTGTGTGCATTTCATTCTTGTAAATGAGGGAGTTCGGAGAGAGCAATTTGGTAGCTGCTTCCTGCTAAATTTTGCCAAGTGCCTTGCTTAAATGTTTTATCAAGCAGCCAGTTCAGTGTCTCATTAAAACAGTGAGACTTCTTTTTGGCTCCAGGCTCAGGTGCTAAGGAGACTTAGAGCTTTATTTCTGTAGAGGCGTAAATCACCTTTCTTGCAGAACAACGCAAATGTGCTCAAGGAAATAGCAATGCTTCTTTGTCTGAGCAGGCTGAGATAGAAGTCTGTTTCATCCAGATTGTGTTACACAAAATTAAAGGCCTTTTTCTGCATTATGTCCTGGGTTATATGCAGAAATACTAATCACTTGAGAGACCTCAAGTTTCTCTTCTGTAGGTTACTGAGCTTACTTTACTTAGCACAAAACTGTGAGGTGATCTTTACAGCAGCAGGGGCAATTGTGCGTTTTCTGGATTTTGGGCATAAGTGTTCCAGCTCAGCTGTGGTTCATAGACATCACTTTACCAAATTCCTTGACTACAGATGGTCTCAAGCTATGTAGCTGATACATCTCATGCTGTATAAGTGATTAATGCAAGGAAAAACGATTGGAAAAGTCCAGTCAGCGCTAGGGAGAACATATGAAGTCAAAATAATAAGTAGTATCCATGTTGTGAGACAAACACTGACAAAACATCAACCACCTGGGATGAACCAAACATTGAAAATAAATGTAATATTGTTTAGGATATGTCTGCATACTCCGAAGGAGAAATTGTTGCAGTGGGCAGAGAGAGGTGGGAAGACTTGTGTCTTAAACAAGTGGTGTAGAGAGGTGAAGCTAATGAGAGCAGGAGTTTTATTCAAATTGATTGTAGCTGGCTGTTGATTTAACCTCTTGCTCTTACTTTAAAACAGAGAGGCAGAAATAAAAGGTGTTATGCGGAAATGTGATGGTTAACTGAAACTAAAATGTGAGGTTGCTGTGAAACAGATTTTGAGTTGTAACAGGCTACTTAAATTATAAACTGGGTCTTGTAACAGACTACTTAAATTATAGACTGTAACTGATTTGATATAATCAATCCATGATGAAAATAATTATTAAAATATCTGTTCTTGGTGCAAAATGTCTTTTGACCTTTGCAGGAAGTTATTCTACTCTAGTCATTCTTCCTCTAAAGAAAGTAGCATAGCTCTTTGTAATACTTGGATGTGAAATCTCATTCTAATTTTTGTTTTAGGAAAAGCTGCTAGACTCTCCAAACTTGGTCTGTCATGTAGCCTAGTTATTCCCCTCAAGTAAGACTGGAGGACCTGCTTTTTCTTTTGTTGTGGATTACTTCAATAAGTAGAAAGGTTTAAAAGTCTAGTTCTAATCTTAAAAAAAAGAATTAATTGTTTTATGCTAATGATTTTGATGTTGAAAGTCACTCGCTCTTCAAAGGCACATCTTTGGGTATCTTTCAGTCTTGTGTTGTTTCTCCATGGGCACATTTTCTAGCACAGTGGACTCAAAGTGTCAAATCTCCAAATTCCTAGGAGTAATGTATCCAGGATCCCTAAGCTGTTGCTTAGATCCCTAATCAGCTGGTCCTGATTATACCTTTCCCTGATTTTGCATGGTGTCATTCTGGTTTTGCCATAGTTGCCAGCATTATGGGAATTACTCAGCCCATATGCTTCTCTGTCATTGCAGTATGCATTCTAAAGTGTTAAGAAACTGTGAGGCAGGAGGTAGTTGTTATACCTAATTAAATATGAAGTGTTTTTCTTTCCTGACCTCAAGGCTGTTGCCGCATGCTAATAGTCTTACTTTCAGGCCAAAACAAGAACAAATTTAACATTTGCCTTCTGGTAAAATACTGCTTTAAGCATATGTACAGGCTGTTTTCCTTAGGCATGAGTTGTGGACAACTGTGAGCCTTTAAGGTAGAGGCAGTTCCAGATATATTCAGTTACAAAATGGAAGAGGGATTGAAATGATGATTTCTTTCCGCTAACTTTGGTTATTTTTTCCCCTCCCTCACAGATAACTATTATCTTCAAATCATACCAAGACTGTACAGATCAGAAAGTATATCAAGCAATGACTGATGACTTGCCTGCAGCTTTTGTTGATGGTACAACAAGTGGAGGAGATGGGAACACCAGGAGCTTGCACATTGTGGAGAAAGTCAGTGGCAAATATATTGAGATGCATGCAAGGTACATCGGGACCACGGTGTATATCCGCCAGCTTGGGCTCTACCTGACCCTGGCCATTCGCATGCCCCAGGAGTTGGTCATGGCCTATGAGGAGAGCCAGGATCTGCAGCTGTGTGTGAACGGCTGCCCTTCCAGTGAACATATTGATCAGAGTGGCCACTTGCCATTGCCTGTGATGGGAAAGCTGCTTCCTCGGGGTGCTGTGTCTCATCTCCAGTACACACTGGAAACAGCCACCACCAAATGCCATGAGAAGATGCTTGTGGAGGACATCTATTTTCACTCATGTGTATTTGATTTACTCACCACTGGCGATGCCAGCTTCACAGCTGCTGCTCACAGTGCCTTGCAGGATGTGGAGGCACTGCACCCCAGCAAAGAGCACTGGCATATCTTTCCCAGGAGTGGAGATGATGGTGTGGACAGGGATAGCAAATTCTTTGTCAGTCTTCGACTTCTGTACTTGATCCTTGTTGCATATTTGTATGACTTTTTTTTTTAGACTCTAATAAAATTTTGAAATATATATTGTCAAAATATATTGAGTAAAGAGGAATATATATGTATATATCATGTATATGAAGGGATGTTTTGTCTTGGGGCATCCATCAGATCGGATGTTAACTGTTGTCATATATGTTTGATTCAGTATTTTATGTATCTATTTGTTTTACAGTTGTTGAAAAGTTTTACAGTGTCCCTGATAAAAAGCACTTTATTTTTTACATATTAAATATTTAAGTTTGTATCTGAGTAACTATGTTATTACACATGAAATTCTCAGTGCTCTCTCTTCTCTAAGTACTACTTGGTTTAACACATTTTTTTAAATTGAATTAACTTGTGGGTTTTCCCAAGAGACCTTTAGTTAATGTCAAACCTATATATTTTGAAGCCAGTGAATTGTCTCTGGAGAGAGAGGGAACACTTCTTTTTTTTTTTTCCCTCCATAGGCCCTCCAGTTGTCTGTGTTATAGAAGGCTACAGATTTACATTTTTTTCATGCTTGTAAACCTCACAATGTATCAGTCTTTGCACAATGTTGTAGATGCAGTTCATCAGTGTATCAGTAAGTATTTGTGTGTATGTAGAAGAGTGGCTGTGCAGTGTGTAATTATTTTAAGTTATCATAACAGAAGAACAGTCGCTCCCCCTCGCTGAGGAATGTCAATAAGGTGGTATAAATGACTCCTGGTGGGGGGGTCACCGTGACCCTGGTGGGGTGCACAGAAATTGGATATGTAGACCACATATTGGGCAGGTAATCTATAAACAAATTCTCAGTTTGTCTCCTAGCCAAATAGCATGGATAGGATATTGGGTAGGAATGTGCTGAATACAGTTGTTACACTTCTTGGAGATGCTTGTTTGCCTCTACTATATAAGATGTGTAAATTTATGACCAGCAGCTGTCAAACCAGGCCAGTTTATTGAAAAAGATGAGTTTATTGAAATAGATGAGGAACCTAAGATGACGAACCATTCCCTCAGGATCCCAGTTTTACAGTTCCTTTGTAGTGTTTTCAGAGATAGTTACATGAACTTTAATATAGGAATCTGTATTACTGCTGCATCCCTCCTTCCTTTTCAAGTTATTGGAGAACTCTCAGACAAGAAGAACCCTGGAACAGAAAATTATTTTCTGTAAAACTAAAGAAGAGGTGGCGAAATTTGAATAAATGATACAGAAGAGTCCACAAGATTACAAAACAGTGTAACAAAATGATCTGCTAAGTATGTATGGAGTATTTTAGCTGCAAAGCTAATCACACAGTGTGAAGGTAAATCGAAAGTGCCAAAACTTAAAAGTAGTTATGTCAGATACATACAAAGAAATACAGACTTAGTAAACCTAATCACAACTGTGAATGTTGCTTCACTACGTTTGTATTATGGCTAGAAGTTGAGCTGTGTGAGAAATAATCTTTCCTGGAAGATGTATCAGTGAAATGAGTTGTGGAAATTGCTGTAGAAGGCAAAAGGAGCTTTAAATAAGTATATAAATAAGTTTACTGTACACAGAAGGCAACTGTCTTACCTGTAGGAGCTTACTCACAGGTGTCAGTCTAACACCACAAGCTCTGTAGAAGACTGTATAATGTGATCATTGGTATTTTAATGCAACAACCAGTCAGTCATTACTGATGCTATCTGTTTGCTGACCTTTGTCTTAAGCTACCCTTGGATATTAGTGGCTTACTCAAAGGGTTTTTTAAGTGTCTTCTAGAATGCTCCTAGCCATATGCTAACAGAGCTTCTAGCAACAGGTGATGATAGTTCTCTGTAGTTGCGGAGTCTGACAACTTCTTTAGTAAGCATGTTGCAGGACTGGCAGAGACTGTATGCCTAATCCTTTATTTTGTGTGTACAGAAGGCTCCTAAACAAGGGTATTATAGAAAGAAATAGTAGGATTAATTGCCTGTCAAATCAAAAATTCTTTTTTTCTTCCTGGAAAATCTATCTGGAAGAAAAATCTGCATAGAGCGTCTGTTAAGTGGAATACAACCAGAGAGTGCAACCTTATACCTGCAGCCCAGCCAGAGTCACATGTTGGTCATCTGCCTGGATTACTTGCAGGACTTTTTGGGCAGGTACTTACTTGCTCACTCATGTGAGCAGTTTGGCAGGTGATGGTGGAGTTGTCTAGAGTATAGTAGTGAGTGTTCTGCTGGAGTTTGGGAGAGGCAAGTTGAAAATCCTCTTCTGCCTTGGTCTTCCACATCTTGCGAGAGTAACAGCTGGGAGCTATTATTGAATGAACATCATTTTGTGGTGTTACCGGGAGATAGCTTTATCCAGACTTAGGTCCGGAGATCATAGGTGCCTCAGAAGAGACTGGAGGCATACTTCAGCGCTTGAGATATTTCACCTAAATTCAGCAAACTAAATGTGTAAGCTGCCTCTGTAGCTGGTGGAGTGAATGGAAACATTTTAGATTGGATGAAATTGTCTTCTGGAGATGCCTACTGTTACTGTCCAGGAGAGGAGGAAACAGCTATTGTAGGAAGCTGAAGTCAGGTGAAACTAGTCCAGCCTGATGGGTATATTTTAAATTCTGGCCTAGGTTCACACCCAGGGACAACCTATGTTCACTGGAGACAAGTGACCTGATCTAGTACTTCTCCACAGCTCCTTGTCTCCCAGACCTGGTTGGTGGAGACACCTTGGCTTGGGAAAGTCTCACACCAAACCTAGGTCTGGTCTGTAGTCTGAAACCGTCAATGTTTGATTCTCTTGAAAGTAGAACTGAAGAAGGCAGTAAGGCCGCCCCATGCTTGCTGTACTGGCTCGTTCTCCCAAAGCATTCTGTGGGTCAGGGGAAGGGCGGAAAGGAGAAATGAAGAAGTTGAAGTCAAAGGGTAAAGAGACCAAGTGGGTAAGGTCTTAGTGGTAGTGCTTCTAATGTTGATTTTGGTCTTTAAATCCCAGACTGCTTGCATTTTTCCAGTGAATGATGTACAGTATTTAACAAGTGTGCAGAGGAACAAGGGCTGCATTTTCTAATTAGAGAATTTTATCTTTTAGGCTCTTCTTGGATGTGTCTTTGCTGCCATTACCATACAAGAGTTTTACAGAAAGCAGAACATTTTCAACAGCTGGGGCTGGCAAAACCCTTACATACCCTGCAGCCATGTTATTAATGTATTTGACTAGAAAATAAGAGGTGTTTGTTTGAATCCCCACTCCAAACTATGTGAAGGAGATGTGTAAACAAAGGTTTCTTGCTTACTTGGGTGACTACAGTAGTTATCCTACTGGGCTTACCATTTTTATCTGACAGCGATAAAAGAGCAAGCTGTCCTTTCTCAGGAAAAATGCTCTGCTTGGAAGTGTATGAGGCCTGCCTTCAAAGAGTGTTGGATTGAAACTACTCCCACTCCTATGACATACCCCACATTTCCCCACAGGTAGGGTATGTCAGAGGAATAACTTTCTGTAACACTGTAGAGACATCTCAGTGGTGGCAAACTGTTGTGGGCAGGTCAAGTTAAAAAGTCACGTACATCACCATCTGTGATGCCATCTCTTATCCCTTACTTCTGTAAGTGGGAGTGGTTTGGCATGGCCTGCCTCCATCTAGTTCTTGTTCCTTCAGGTGCTGCCAGTCATCACTCACTAGCTTTCCTAAAACACCATGAACTAGTTGTCTGTAAAAATAAGTAAGTTCATACTCAGCCATGAGAGAGAATTGTTACCAGAACAGGCTTTTTGGAAAAAAAAAAACCAAAACTGCTATGCTTTAGCAATTATAAATCCAGTAAAAAGGCCCTAATCATTAAATGTGCCTTGCACAGTAGTGTTTGGGATTCTTTGGAATGCTGCCATTTCAGAATGATTTTTTTTTAATGTGCGTGTAAAAAAGTCAGAGTCTCACCTTGCAAATGAGATGAACTTTATGTATGTTAGGCGATAAATAAATAGTCACATTGGGAAACCACAAATAGATGGTCCTCTATAATAAGGAAAGTGGGTAAAAAATCATTTCAGATGTGCCTGTGTCTATGGCAATCACAGTCTCCTGCCATTTCTCTGCAACTAGTCAAGGCTTCTTGGCCAAAAAATATGAAATCCTGCAGAGATGACCCTCTGTGTTTGGGTCCTTGAGAGCTTTCTACAATCAGACCTGTCTGTTCGTTGACAGAAGTGCTGGGAATTTCTTCTATCTCAGCAGACCATCAGCTAACTCTTTTAAGACAATGGATTACTTTTTTACTTCCTCTGGATGCAATTTTTGTATTATTTTACTCTGATCATAAAATATGACAGTCCTGATGTTGCTGTTTCACAGACAGAAATAGAAGATTCTTCAAAGTGGAAACAAAGAAGAATCTTCTATTTTTCTAGCCTTTCTACTTCAGGCTTTAGACTCAGATAAAAATCCAAATTTCACAATTATAAAAATGAGGCCAAATAGAGCTCTTTCCAAAAATGTGTTAGGATGTTGCTCCTAGATTGTCTGCTGAGAGTAAAGAGTGTAGGGAACTCTCTAGTTCTGCACATTTGAGACGATTTTGCTCTGAGTTTTTTCTACACTAGCTCAAACAGAGCAAACAGCTGTCAGCACTGGAGTGTGTTACATGATCTTCTGAACATTTCTTCCCATTTAGTTCTACCAGGAAGAATCCATTTCATCCAGTCAGAGATGTGAACCAAAAGCAGAGTAAGAAGGAGGATGAAATAAGGAGGTTCTCTTCAAAACTGAAAATCTTACCAGCTCTTTCAATATTAAGAAAAGGTCAGTTGTCTGGTAATTATAATGCAAATGTTTAAAATCAATATGTAATATTTCTGTGGATAAAAAATAACAACTAGAACCCTGCAATCTAAAAGCAGTTCATTAGTCTAATGACCAAAAAATCCTCCCAGTTTCAGCTTTAACTAGCCAATGAAAATATCCTCTGAGCAAAGTGCCAGTAGTTAATTGGCGATATATTGGCTTCTGGTGGAGGCTTTAAACCAAGGGCTGCTAACAGCAGTGTAGTTGTGGACTGTTGCAGTGTGTATTTTCAGCAATACTTCTATTATGTTAGTTAGTTCAGTACCCCCCCCTTTTAATGGGTTGTCCCTTCTTCCGTATGTTTTTAGTCTCACCCTAGATGTCAATCTCTTCCCAGACCTACCCCTTCTTCCAGAAGCTTCAATGTCATTTATATACCCTTAGCACTCTAATGGTTTACTCGAGTTACTCTCTGCCTCTGTAATCTCTCATTGGTTTACGTAATGTATCCTCCCATTGTACCCTCCCTTGTTTATAAGCTCTTGGCTCGCGCCTTTAGCCCACCTTTTGTCCATGACTCCTTCAGGAGAATAAAGTACACTGGAACTCATACAGGAGGTCTCTCCCTGCTTCCTTGCCTCTGACCCTTGGCGCAGTCCCTGTTCCCTCCACACAGTCCGCCGCCCTGTGCCATGAAGCAAGCATGCTCCACAGCCGCACCCCAGGATCAGCCAGCTTCCGGGGAGCAGACCACACTCGCTGCGGTGCTGGCTGAGAGCTAGCGCGGAACCACGCGCTGTAGCAGTGGACAATAGGATTTGATATATTACATTACGTTACATTATATTACATTACACTGCATTGCATTGACAGTCATTAGTGAAGCTTCCTGAGGTAACAATTTAAACAGGTTTATTTTACCACTAATTTCCTGTCAGTGGGGTTCTTTATTATACATGTGTGTGGACCACTACGTACATAGAGAGTCTCCTTGATTTTTAGTTTTCAGACACAATTTTCTTACATGCCAGAGTATTTGGTGGTTTAGAGACTAAAACAATTAGGAATATCTCCATCTTGCCTTTTCATCTCTGTGCTTATGCATAGAGTCAGCATTCAGTTTCCCACTCCTAAAGGGGGAATAAAATTCTTCCATTCTTCATTTATTTCACCCTTGCTTTGAATATAGGGATTATTGTGTATCACCTTTGGCTGAAGCACTGCATCCTTGAATATCAGACAAGCTCTTTCCCCTGAATGTAACTTCCAAAGCTTTGTTTCACACCATAGCACTCAGCGTTAGCTGCATTTTTCTACAAAGAGACAAAGCAAGGCTTCTCACTTCCTTACACTGATTGTCTTATGCTACTGATAATGTGGAAAGACTCTAAAACTCAAAGACAAAGTGAATTATAAAGTAGGTATGTATTTTCAGCCGGACGCATGTGGGATACTTCCACAAAAGCATGCGTATCTACCCTCTCTCAGCATTCTTTTTATCCTCTAAAATGTTCCATATACATTAGATTTTGCAGTACATTTATGCATATTCATTTCCTGGCTCCACCTTGTCCCGCTTCATATGCTAATTAATTTATCAGTGCCTTGCGCCTGCGTACTTGCCTCTGGTGGTCATCTTGGGGGTTCTTGGGGGTCACAGGGAGATGAAGTAAATAGTCTTCATCAGAGCTGATCTTCTCACCCCATCTTCTTGTGCGTGCTTACTGATCCTTTGGTCACAGACTAAAACCATGAGGTTGGTTGGATCTAGTTCGGGGGTTCAGAGGAGCCTTATTATCTTGATAGCCTTGTAACTTTGTCTTGTTTTGATGTACATCATCCTTCCCTTATCACACATCCTTGCCATTTCATGTTGCTCTCGCATGTATACTCTGTCCCCCACGTATACTCTGTCATCCCTTTACAGGCAGTTAGCCCAGTAAAATGCAGCAAATATTAAACAATATTTCATCTAAATATCTATTTCTAATCAGTAACCCTCTAATTCCTAACCCCATGTCTCACTACCAAGAAGCAGCCGAGTTGAAGTTACCATTTCATCTCTAGGTGTCCAGCAGTGCCTTCCCACTCTGCACCCACAAATGTAATTTTAAGAAGGAAATAAGCATCCTACAAGAAAAATTTCACGTATGAAATTAACAGAGCCTTGTGTTCTCACTTTTCTTCTCATGTTGATTTTCAACCTAGACAGAAAAAATCCACAACATAACCTTCTGCACACAGGTAAACTCATTTCTGGGATTATGTCAAGAATAGCCTTGCAAATTTTGTAGATTACTTATCCCTGCAGATTAACAAACTCCAGTTTTTGCGGATGAGCTTTAATTTTTAATATCCACAAATCCTAGGACCTAGTGAGCTGCATCTCAGGATCCTCATCCTTTGTATTTGAAAAGCCATGGTGATCAGGTGAAGCCTGTAATGAGTATATGGTCCACGCATGTAGAAAGGTACTAATTTATGATGATCTTGTGTAAAAGGTGTGATAACTTTCACCATAATGCACGAAGTCCTCTTTTCACATCCTTGTTCATGTGAGCTGGGCCCCTTTCTGCCCTGTTCTGCTGGCACAAGGTTTCTCCTGTCCACATCAGCCTGAGCCCTTTGCACGTCAGTCCAGGTCACAACTTCCTCTCTTGATGTTTGTGAGAAGCACTCTCTTGCTGATAAAAGAGGACAAAGAGGACAAAGTCATCAAAGCAACACTTACTTATTGATATAAACAAGTCATCTGAGTCAGGTGCATCTGACTGAGGAGGCGCACATTAAAATGCACAAACTTTTATACCCTTCCTCAACCACTGCCATCCCTGTCTCTTTTTCCCATTGGCTGTGTACTCAGGAACTCGCATTCTTTCTGACTGCTGTCCTGAGTTGTAAGATATGTGAGTATTCTATTTCCCATCTGTTAGAGGCGTGGCAGTTATCTTCTGTTGATTGGGCAGTTTATATCTTCCACAACCAGTCCTCCCTCTGGTGAGATATCTTCTGTTAATGGGCCATTGAGTCTCACTGCATGACTGATAAAATTACATCATCCCATTGGGAGATACTCTGCTTGGGAGGAGCCAAGCATTCAAGAATATAATCTGAGATTTGGAACATCACAGCAGCCTTTTCCCACTGGATTCCAAGAGGAGCAGCTGTCTTCTCCACTGGATTCCCAGAGGAAGACCAGGCCCATCTACGCCACTACTGGACCTTCAGAGGAAAACTACACCCTTCTAAAAGATCACTGCTTTGACAGAATCACACCTGTCACTCCAGGAGAACTGCAGGCACGATTTAATCAGACTGCTACCAACATCCTGACCCACAGGGTGTCAGGTCGTATTCTGACTCTGTTAGTGGGGGTTTTTTTGTTTGTACTATTGCATTTGTATTTTTAGTTTTCCTAGTAAAGAACTGTTATTCCTAGTCCCATATCTTTACCTGAGAACCTTTTAATTTCAAAATTATAATAATTTGGAGGGAGAGGGTTTACATTTTCCATTTCAGGGAAGGCTCCTGCCTTCCTTAGTGGACAACTGTCCTTTCAAACCAAGACACTACCCACAGTGCTCAAGCGATACCTCTCTTCTCCTCCCTTTTCTATCCCTCTAAGTATCAAGCAATGGTTAACTCCCCTTTGCTTCCCCATCCCACACTCAGGTTCGTGCTAGCTACATCTTTGCTTAAAAGACATAAGTATGCATTTTTATAGCTGAAGCAAACCATTATTTTATCTCTCATATGGTGGATCATCACTTGCTGTTTCTAGTTCAAAACTCTTCTCACCAGCTTGCCCAGACTTAACAGACACGAGAAGCTGTTTTGTCATACTCAGTCATGTTGGACCAACTACCTATCCTTGATCTTTCTAAATGGCCTTGTGGTGATAAAAGCTGAAGCTTTAATCAAGATGAGCTGCAACAGTGGTTGTTGACCTGTACTACCCATCCACTCCTCCTCAAGCTCCTCCTTTCACTGGCAGGTGGCACCACTGGGCCCTGATACCCCTGGTCCTCACTTCCAGAGCCACACACTCATTCTTGCTCTGCTCCAGGAATCCCCTGGTGTAGGGAATGAGGAAAAAATAAGGAATGTTTCTCCATTTCCTCTTAGAAAATTAAGGTTTGAAAGTTGAAGTGCTCAACTGCCTCTAACAAAAACTTTGGAAACTGCTTTATTTTAGAAAATGTGGCATCCTGTTTCAAGTCATTAAAAGAGCTTGTAGCTGGTACATCAACAGAGCAAGTAATAAAGTTTGAAACATCAGGCAAACTTCTCCTGAACACCAATGAACCAGCCAACCTCAAGGGAGCAAATAAAGTTATGACAGATGTGGCCAACCTGCTCCCATGTGTAAAATCTCGACAAAGTGCCAGAGTCTTTGCTGGTTTTGCTGTCCTTCACTATCCTCGCTGCTCCTACAAACCTGTTTGTCCCTTCTCTCCCCCTCCCTCCGACCCTGCC
>VWZV01003403.1:1111-51198 GCA_013397155.1 Irena cyanogastra
AAAAGCATCTTTTCCCCTTAGGATTTGTGTGTATCTTCCCAAAGTTCATAAAAACCTTGAACCTGTGCTTTAAATTTCTATTTTCAAGCATCCCAAATCAATTCTCTGAAAGTTAATCCTTTAGATAATGGGGTTAGATCTTTAGACAATGGGATTTCAAACCCAAACTTCCACTACATCCAAGCCTGTTGACATTATTTACTTCCTGTATCATAGGACTCAAAGAGAGACATTCAGACACAGACTGTGGCATGGGACATCACTTAGAGCCTCTAAAATTTGGTGAATTTATTCTGTGAGTCTAAACGCTCAGCTGAAATCAAATCTTCAGAGTCAAAAACATTTAGAGAACAGAAATACACACATATTTCTACTATTTTAAAAGTTCAGGTTATCTTCCTGTCCTCAGCCTCCCTCTCTGGAAATGTGTGGGGGGTCACTCGTGGATCCTATGTAATATCTGCCAGATCTACACAGACAATTCAGGTGCTCTGAGGTGCTTCACAGGCCAGTAAACATCATTATCTAGATAACTAAACTGAAAACATACTGGTTAGTCTATTGAATCGCCCTCTAGGTTCTCTAAACTCCATTATACACAGGGTATTAAAAGTCAATATATGTAATGTCAAATCCTATCAAAAGTGTAAAAATGAAGCTCCTGATAGTGAATGTTTACATGAAAGTGGCTGATGGTATCTTCACTAAATTTCAGTCCTTTACCTTGACTTTCACCTAGTTCTGATGGAATGAGGAGTTTGTGTGAGATACGAAGAGGCTGAACCTCATCCACATCACTGAATAGGCTTTGTACAAAACTATATGAAATTCAGCAAACCATATTTTAAGCCTAGGAATCACAGTTAATTGATAATTCAATCAGTATGTCTTTAATTATTGATTTTTTTAATGCTGTTTACTATTAATTTGGTATTTTAATGTTATTTAATATTCAATACTCTTTATTAATAGCTAATACTGATGAATTCATTCTAAGAGAAAAAACTCAAACTGCAATGCATGTTTTGTTACATGAGATGGAAACCAAAGAAACACACACACACACACATGCACACACACATGCACACAACAAATCTGTAAGTTTTATGCTGGGATACACAACAAAAGACTGATGACATTAAATGTCGGACTGCATTGGGCAATAATTATATTCTCACTAGCAATTTTCATAATTTTTCCAATAACCTTACATGACTGTTGACCTTACTTAGGTATTTTCCATACATTCATTAAAAATATGCATTTTTGCTTTGCAGTGTTTCTTTTAGGTTTAGCACAGTCTTCTGCTTCTCCTTTAATAGAAAAGGTAATTTTATCTTGTGAACAAGATTTTGAAGCAATTTTAGCAATAAGTGCTATTGAAACATATGGCCCAATGTTTATCTTGTCTTATGCAACATCAGTTTTATATAAAGCATGCTTTCCTGAAGCTGTTAATCTTATGAGACACTACTTGTTTTACAAAATTTTTTAGTCCAACATTTTGGGAGTGGGAAACGTGTTTAACATGAATCTCCATAATGACTGGGAACAATTGTTACTTTGCCCCTTGGCAAACCATTAGGCTGGCACTTTAGGATCAATCCAGGACAAGAGGTTGTCCTTCTAAGTCTCCATTAATGGTAAGGGTTCTGTTGGAAACAAGGGCTCTATTCCCAGCCCAAGCCAAACATGAGCTATGTTACAGAACTGGGGGGAATCTTACCGCCCCTACATCGCTAAATGAGACAAGGTTGCAGACTGTCTATTACAATTCTTTCCCAGAAACTTGAATAATTTCCTATGATAATAAAACACAAATGATAAAGAACTCACATGTTTATTTCCCATAACTGAATTGCATTTATATTATTGTTTCATTTTTCTCTTGTAGCACAAAAAGTTTATAAGACAAAATCCTTCCGTTCCTGGTCATTGGTAATTAATGCTGCAATGGCAAAACTTTTTAAGCAGGTACAGGAAAAATATGGCAATAGCATGCCAGGTTCTCATTTAAATCAATACTAGGCCTATCATACAGGTGGTTTTATTCTTGCTATTGAGTATTTAACTGTTAGTACTACTCTGTATGAAGAGACCCAATTTTGGACACTCTAAAAGGCAAGGTTATAAACTTAAACTAGCGATTAATATGCCATTTATACTGTATTGCGATAAAATCTGATGCACAGTTCTAAAACTATAAACTCATCTTTTATTTTAAGTACATTTTAGTAAATAAAGAAATCAGAATTTTTTGTTCAAAATTAAAACCATAACCCCACCGTTTTTAGTGGTATATACATTCGGAGAGCAGCCATGCACTTTCCCAGTAGTCTATAGTTAGTTAATATCTGTAAATTTAGTTCAGCTGTTCTTTAAAAAACATGGGCATATTAATCAAAAGATAAAAGTAACCAGACTAATTTTTGGTTTGTGGGATTGTCTTTTAAAAAGTTGCAGTCATGTAAAGAAAAAAAATGTTTTCATTCTGGTTTGTCTCAAATTTCAAATACCATTAGATTAACATTTGAAATAGTTCTTCTCATCTTCTCGTATCTGAATACTGTACAAATCCCAGAGACAGCTTTGCCATTACAATGTGGTCAGTGTTTATTATTCTATATATATATATATTGATTGTAATAATTAATCATAATATTGAGTATCCATGGGAGATTCCAAAGGAATCTAAAAAGCCCAATGAAAAATGTCCTCATCTTGTATATATGGGAATTGGAGGCACAGAGGGTAAAAGAATTTGTCCAGAATCTCACAGTAAATCAGTAATGGCATGATAACTAGAACAGAGATTTCCTGAGTCACATCTCTGCATTAACCAGAAAATGATACTAACCATGTGAACAAGGAGTCTGAAACACACACATTTAAAAGAAATATTTTCTGTACGCAGAATGCTGCAGTTAAGTTTATGGAATTTTGGGAAAATGGGTCTTTTCAGTGGATAGATTCACTGTAAAAAATGGGAACAAATGTAGGGAAAGAGATATTTTTATTTTTAGGGCTTTATTTCTCAGCAATGAATATTCTAGAGGTTTGAAACCAAAACGATCTATCTTTAGCCTTTACCTAATAACTATATTAGACTATACAACAAGAGAAATCAGGTGCATGACTAAACATATGGCAAGGTAAATTTATTTGGAGGTAAGATAAGAACTTCTGGAAGATTATATTTGAAATTACATTTGTATTGTTTTAAAAAAATATTATATCCACTCATTGCCTCAAACCCCAAGCAGCAATGAATTTATTTCCCCCTTCACTGGAGACCCATTTGTAAGAAATATGGTGGCACGAACATCTCTCAATTTTTCTTCAGAATTGGTCCTTTGGGATACAGAATTAAGTACATGAAATTTTATTGTTGATTTACTTCTAGAATTTCCCATGTAGCTTTCCCCTGGAGACAGATACTGACCCACACCGAAAATTCCATTGTTCTATGATTAAATTTCCTTTTTAAAAATATTTTCTCCCATAAATATTTGTCAATTTTTCTTGGATGCAGGGCTTTTTGGAGCAAGCATAATACTTGTGGATTGTGATGCAGAGGGAAAGTTTTTGCTGACTTCAGTGGGCTTTTAAAAGCACATGACTAACATTTATTGTCACACACCAGTTTTGGTGCTACTTTCACTCCCTCTCCTTGTTCCATTGTAGTGCTCTGTGCTCTCTTACACACAGAACCTTTTTATGATGTTTATTTCATAAGGGCAGGTGTAAGCTTTTCCCTTTATATTTATCCATCTAAACTGGATTCTCATCTTCTTTGACATTCTAAGGGCTTACCAGGAAAAACAAAAAAAAAAAAACAAATCTGGTTTGAAAAATAAAATTTAAGTAGTGGAAACAAATCCATTTTGTAATTTTTAATTAAGCAAGAACTGCTCTGTCATTTTTGGTTTTGAATGTTTCTTCATATCTCAGTGCTGTTGATTTACACTGCACTTGGCTTTTTTGCAATTCAGGAAAAGTCATTTCAGAGAAACAACTGGTATAAGAAGGAACATTTCATTCTTGTACCTGTAAAGCAGCACTGAACTTACGATGCCTTATTTGACTCAGTCCATGGCTACACTTGAACCATAATTAATAGTTAATGAAATCAGTGACATGAGGAAATGTAATTGCAGTATCTTCTAATTTATGTAGAAGACATAGCTTCTGTGCTAAATATCCAAAAGTTCCTAAATACAATAGGGTACTACGGGTAGGGTTGGATGTGTTGTTCCAGCTGGTGCTGATCCAGGTTAAGAGGTGGCCACAGCCTACTGGCAGCTCCTCATCACCATCCCACACACTTGCTGCCTGCTGCAGACTGATAATTGCACCCCCTGAAAGCGTGACTGCAGAGGTAGCTGCTTCCCACAAACAGTTTACCTTTAACAGTGTCATTTGTTTGCTTGTTGCTAATTTTTGACACAACCAAGGGTGGAGATGAGCATATTAGGTTGTGTCTGAAGACCTTATCTGAATGATAATCCATGTTTTTTACTAGTTTATTTGAATGTTTGCTGAGTTAATTTAGTGCAGAATACTGTACAGTATTGTTTTTTCCAATCCGAACCTTTGAAGTATGGACTGAAAGGCTTTATATCAAAGGTATTCCTAGGGGACTCATGTCAATGTAGAAGTATCAAATGGGCTGTTGGATCAATAGATGATACACTTGGCTAAAAATACTGATCCAACATTATTTTAAAATAGATGAATGGGCCTCTCTCAAAGTTGATCACATTCCAAAAAATAAGGCATTGTTATTATTTGGAGGTTAGATTACATGCATTCCACCATTAAAGTGCTGAAGCTTAATAAGTCACCAATCTTTCTGGAGAGGCTTTCAACAAGATGAAACCTGAATGATCTTCCTGGAAATAGAGGAAACTTCTAAAAGGAAACTTTTATACCACAAACCTAAAGTTGAAGTACATTCCACACCTTCAAACTGAGTGAGCTCGCTCTTGCTCATAAAATTTACTACTCATTTAAATAATGTGTTGTGTGTACCTGTTGACTACAAACAGTGTAGACAACGTACCCCTCAGAATGTTACACAGAAATCCTGAATGTTCACCATCCAACAATGTAAAAAATGCTGATATGAAGTCGTAACTTAGTGTTAGTACTTCTGCCCCTTAGGCAGATCAGGTTGTAAAATCAGAAATCCTTTCCTGCAGGGAATCACCAAACTCTCAGCTTTTTAAGTGAGCACAAGAAGGACTCACAGTTTTAACTAGACCATGATGTTGTCATGTTTCTCACATTTTTTTTTTAATAGTGAGGTGTAGAGAAGTCATCCAGAATGATGCATTTATCCTCTCTTCAAGGCAACAGTCTTTTTGCAAGGCAGAATAATTTCTTGGCAGTGAAAACTACTGAGCTCCTTAATGTCTCAGACATTCCCAAAGAATGCAAATGCAGTACTTGGATAAAGTCACACAGAAAAAAAAGGAATACAAAATATAAAAGGGGAGGCAAGACTGCTAGGTCAATAAATGATTTTGAGAATCTAATTTAAAGAACTTAGCGAGTCAGGTGTGCTCTGGCTGCTCTTCGTCAGTGTAGAGGGGTAAACACAGTGGAGGGAAAACAAAACAAAAGTTCCTGATTGAGTCAGTTTAAAAATGTGGTGAGTAGAGAGCCTCCTTCAAGACAGATGTTAGATAAGTCATAGGACATCAGCTTTCAGGAGTCAGAAGCTAAGGAGTTTTCTGAAGCTACACCTGGACATTCATATTAAATTATGTGTCTGCACAGAACTAGGAGCAAGTGAAAAAACTACACATCACTGATGAGGGATAATCCAGCAAACATACTTTCCAAGGAAACTGCATAAATTAAATATATTTGAAATTGACCTGAGCCTTTTTTGCCCCATTTTGACCCTAAGGGGATATGTGTTCATCCTAAAGGAAGTTGAGTGGCTTGCAACCTTGGCCCTAGACTTCTCAGTTTGGGCCAAGAGCTGGAAGAAGCTGTTTAGGGAGGAAGTTAAAATTATTCCTCCCAGGAGGAGGAACAGTTGAAGAATCAGTCATGCCATTGCAAGGACATGGTTTTGCAAGCCCTGATTATTCAAATAATATGTTGTTAGATGACGTAATGACAGCCAGACATAGACAGATGTAGTGAAAATGTTGTGCTCTTATCAAAATATTTGTGTAAGAGGTTTTATTTTTCACATGAAAATTACACTAAAACATAAAAATATTGTCTTTGCCAGTAGTGAGATATTCACTTGCCAAGACTAAAGGCCAAAATGGAAATGATGTGAGAATGCAGCACTTTCTCATAGTGAAAAGTGGTGTCATTTCAGAATACCCTTATGACCTTTGAAACACTAGATATTTTTTGCACTAATTTGACTGGTATACTCTATACAGATATAGAGCACACCTTCATTTCACTCCTCACTTATGTCTCCTAGAACTAGATTACACCTTTGTAAATAAAGTACAGATGTTTAAGAAAAGCCAGGGTATATTCTTTACACCTTTCTTTAACGTATGCAAACCACAATTATCATTCTGCTTAGCTGACCTTAGAATCTGCAGGGTTGTTCTAAAATTACCCTCTTCTAACCTGTCCTCTAGAGGTTGATGGCACCTTTTTTTACCTTTTTGTTTTTCATGCCTGGGGCACTTGCTGGTTTTTCATATTATCTTTGCTCACCCGCTGTGAAAAGTCCAAGCAAAACTGTTTAAAAAATAAGATTCTCACTTTTGGTGTTGTGCATGATATCAAAGTCAAACCTTGGATAACCTCAGCCTAAGTGCCACGTCTTCCCTTTTCTGGGTAATTTGTTAGTGAATCAGAGGCCATGAGCTCTCCTTCTCCCTCAGGTGATTACCCACCTTTGTCCATATGGAGAAAGTCTTTCTGAAAGTAGATTTTTTTCTATAGGTAGAGCAATTCAAACTTGACAGTGTCTTTAAGCATACTTAAAAAGAGGAGTTGATATTCAGTAACTACAATTTCTGACTGATCGGGAAGATGAATTTATATTATGCAACGTCTCAGACAACCCTCTGACTGTTAAAATGTCTCAATTCATGTCAGCTTTTTAACATTTTCTCCAGTAAAAGCTTGCAGTATTTTGTTAAGTTGCTTAGTTTATCCAGATAGAATGACAGTTCCCTCACAGAATCCACTGTAAGTGCAAACAAAAGACTAAGAGGAACTGGAGTTGCTGAGATAGAGGGCAACCAGGACCCGTAATGTTTTGTAAAGAATTATGATCTGCAGTGGTGTCATGTGAAAAAGCAACATTTCCTCTATTCTCAGCATTTAATTTGTCTGTCAATGCCTCAAGAAAGCTGAGCCCCTTGTGCGTGACTAGTCTGTGAGCATCCTGTTTGGGAGACCCTTCCCTGAGCAGTCCTGCTGGATGGGGAAGTGGTTTGATGACTTATTCAGGGACACACTAGCAGCTTAAGGGAGACCCCTCAGTGGGTGTTCCTCTTTATTAGAGTATGTTCTCTGCTGCCAGCAACTGCCAGCATCCATGAAGGACTCATACTAGCAGTTTGCACAATTACACTCTTTATTCATATAAAATTGTGACAGGTGAAGGTTCAAGTATCTGACTGCAGAAACATATTCAAAGAAAAATACAGACAAGCTATAACCTCCAGAAAAAATATTCAACATGGAAAGACCATGGTTCTTACCGAATTGGTGTCCCTATAGGACAGGTTCAGTGTGACCCCAGCAGTTACAGTGGAGTTTTCTCTAACTTTTCCCCCATTCTTTAATTTTATACAATTTATTTATGGTTAGTTGGAACTTGAGTGACTCTCATCAGCCATACATTTGTTACTGACTGGTGCAAAAATCTCTTGTTTCACTTTTAAAGATACAGTCCAAAAAAATGAACTCATGCATGGTGGTATGAGTATCTTGTAGTCAGTCGGGTAACTTTGGGTGGAGGCATTAGCATTACATTTAGGCTGTAATGAACCAAGTTAATCTGAGGAGAGTGATTTCACCACAGTTGCTGGCTGTGCAGCAGGACATATTCTCTCTCCCCTTCCTGACAGGTGTTATGAAGTTTCTCAGCTGCAAAGTTCCATCGAGTTCCCTCCCTGCAAGGATTTCCACAGAGCCTGGCCAAGGTGTCTGCACTCCACTCCACCCTCTGCTCCATCCCCCTTAGCAGGTGCTGTGGCTGCAGGCTGTGGGTGTGAGGAATCACCATGGAATAGGTTTCAAGTATGCCATCTACATTCCATCCAGTGAGTAGCAACTGTACTTTACCCTATAATTTCCATACCATTATAACCTCTGTTAGGATGTGAATAAAACTTCTCAGTTTCCTATGGTTTTATCCCCATGCATCTTTCCACCAATTGGAACAGAATGGATTAAAATATTTTTATATGACTGCCTCAATATCAGTGGAGTTACACCTCTAATAAGATTATATGAGGAAAGCAGTTTGCCCTCTTTTTGACACAAGTTGTGTTTTCTCAGTTGCAGCTGAATTAAAATCATTGAGTTTTCGACAGAGTAACCAAGAATCAGATTTTCATTTAATGTCATCTTTCACCATAACCACTTAGGAATTTGTGATGTCTTTGTGAACCTGCTAAACTCACTGAAAACCAACATTAGCTTTTTTGACTTTTACATACCTTGTATAGTTGGAAGAAATCACTATCTATATGATATTTTAGGAATCCTTTCACAGATTCTATCATTGCTCATAGATTTTTGCCCTCATGGACAAAGGATCTCAAAGATATCCAAAATCAGAAGTGAGTTGCAATTGCAGTATCCTCTAAGTAGATGTTTCATGAGGAAAATCCTGGTAGAAAGAAGTATTACACTATTTTCCCTGAACAAGTAATCTAAAACAAGTTCAGTTGCTTGCTGAGAAGGGTGGTAGCCATGCCAGAGTTATTTGAAAACTTGTCTGCACTCTGCTGCCCAGTAAATCAAGCAGTGGTAAGCAATCTAAAAAGGAAAACAAACACTTTACCCATGCACACTGAAAGTGCAGTGTAAGCACCAAGCTGGTAAATTCTAGTGTCATTAATCTTTTTTCTGCAGGGTTCCCTGTCATCGTGTCTGTGTTGGCAACACATACTCAAGTCTGCATTGAGAATGAAGAGCCACTTTGTACTGTTTTGAAATTTGTCTAACTTCATGGATGTAAAAAATCCTCTTTTTTATGCTGGAAAAATCAAAACAACTGGATGATAATAGATCATACATTTAACTAGAAAAATGTTTTCATCCCTCCACCAACCAAAGTATTGTAATTCCTTTTCTGTCTACCTCAAAAATATGCACTATACATTATACAAACTTACATTACAGTTTGGCAATTCTTCAAGTAAAACTTTGTGAAAACAGAGGTAACTCTGTTTCATTTCCATTTTCTCTATGAGTCCTCTGATGCATACCCTTTAAGTCCAAAACTCTTCTTTCCAGTTGCTGCTACCTAAAGATAATACCAATTACAGTGGTTAATATGCAGCCTTTTATTAGCTAAATGACACGCAAATAGTGTGACTGCACATTAACTACAAAATGTAGCTTTTTCCTCAGCCCTCCATCAGGCTGTCCCATTCTCTCCAAGTGTAGCCCTTTTTGCTCTCTCCAGTGGAAAGGTAATAGAAATATAACAGAAACAATCAACTGCACAAAATGTGTTAAAATCCTAGAATTATACCACCTGGTGGATTGTCTGTGCAGAGTACTAGATTTCTTCTTTTGTAATGTGCTGTCAGAGCTAACATAATTTAAAAAAATTAATTGAAAACAGATGAATCACAAGATATAAATTATGTTGTGCTTATTGTTGGATAAGTAACCTGGGAAGCACTGAGTCTTGAAGAGGAGACTATCATAATTATTCTTATATAATAAAAAAGTGTGCATTAAAACCTTAAAAGCTGAGTAACCAGACTTTGGAAAAATGAAAAAAAATCAAATCTTGGTAAACTAAGCTCATTCAGGCATTGAAAAAGGTATTGGGGTTTTTCCCTTCTTAAGAGATATATTCCAGCTTCATTGCAAAAAAAAAAAAAAAAAGAAAAGCTAATTACAAACATATCATCAAGTCTGTCCATTACTGCAAAAACACTTTGTGCTGAAAACAGAAATATGTGTTGGCAGTGGGTGAGTTCAGAAATTCTGAGGTTATGAGGAGGCAGCCCACCTGTCAGCTTATCACCAGAGACACTACTGGCTATGAATGAACGAAATCAAGTTAGTAAAATATATTCTTCAGGCAAAACTTGAGAATATGAGAAGTCATATTTGATACTTCAAACTCTGGAAAGATAAACAAACAAATAAAAGCTTAACATTTCACAACGTTGGCATTTCATGTGTATGTGTGAATATGCTTATCTGTGGTATAGATTAATCAAAATTAAGACAGACACTAAATACAAAGACAATATAATAATTTATTTCTTTCAGTACATCCCATTGAGTGTAAGGATTCAGAACTCCAGAGAATATTAACAGGATCAACAACACCATGGCTCCTCATTTTTTGGCAGATGATTCTTCTCTAATTTGAATTTATACCATGAAAATACATTAAAAAATATAAAGAAATAAAGAAACATATAAAAGATATATATGTTTATTTCTTTATAAACATATATTATTTTCCTTATAAATAGATATGAACTATTACATTTGGGTTCTTCATAACTATGTGACAAACATTCTTAGCTTTTGAATCTTTAAGAATATAATCAGCTCGTATCCTGGGGGAGGCCATACTGTCTTTTATATCTCTAATTAAGATATCTTAAATTAGTAGAAAGAGAATATAGTTGGAATATTAACTATATAGCAGTTAACCAAGTAAAAAAGAGCAAGCTAACAAGAAACACCAAATGAAAACATCAGTTTGCCAGAGTACCAAACTGTCTAAATATTTTTCGTCAATATAGACATAATACATTAGCTTTTTTAAACTTTTATTTTGTTTAAAAATAATGAAATATTAGTGTAGTAACAATGGAAAGATACAAAAAATTCAAACTATCTTCATATAATTCAAATGAAATATGTGTCCATTTCCTACAGTTTTATTTTCATTAAAAATAGTTATTAATTATATGATGATGCTTCACACATACATATACTAGCAAAATTCTTCTTTGATTTGTATGGAAATATGACACATCTTCATGGAAATGCAAAACAGGAACTAGGTCTTCATGAAAAATATCAAGAGTTCATAAAATTAAATGATAATAATGACAGGTCTCTTTGTAACCACCATGAAAACTTAAATATATTTAATGGGATTAAGCTAGACATAGTCTGAAGTAAAACTCACAACATAGGGAATATTTTATACAGTTCAGAACACTGAATCAAAGAGACCAAAGAAGAATTTTTTATTTTTCCTAACTACCACTGTATTTAAAAATGAAATTTAAAATTAAAATAAATTCCTTTTTTAAACTGAATTTAAAAAGTCATTGTTGTGATCTGTAATCTTCATTGCCTCAGCGTGGTTAAAGAGGGAGAATAAAATTAACTGAGTAGACTGCATGCCATAAGATATATGTTCAGGGAATAAGGGCAGATATATATATATATATATATATATGGTTGGATGCAAGATAGTATTTCAAAATGTCATTCTTTAACAAAAACATGTTGAAATAATTGCAGTCAGATACATGCTTCTATGAAGCTAAGTTATAGCAGTTCATCATGCTTTATGACATCTTTTTGTTGAATATAATTCCAAAGAATGAAGAAAGTTTTTTCTTTATTATTGAATTATTTTTTCCTCAAGGAGGTCTTATAGCATGAAAGAATGTTAAATTAATGGCTTGGATTGCAGCCTGTATCGCACCAATGGTATAGCTTGGTACCAAAGCCTAAACGCATGGCCAAAACCAGTTCAGCCAGAGAGCTAAGTGTGCTTTGACTGCCTGCTTGACTTTTAGCCAGGTGCAAAATCTGCTCACATGTTTGCATATGCTTTAGTCTTATTCTAATGCATGGCAAACTGCTTTATGTGGTTTATCTGTGTGTGGAAGCGTTGGTTCACTGCTGAACTGCTGCACAGCTGCACGCTGTCCTCAATTACAAGATTTTTCAGAAATATCTGTTCCCTTGCAACCTGAAAAAGAGATGACACATTTTTTGTCCTGACACCTTTATTCTTCATATGTAAATCTGTAGACTATTTGTTTTTTCTCTGAGTTCATATTTTCCGTAATGAGGCTCAATCACTTCATTTTGTGGGTAGTTCTAGTTCATGGTTTGAGCTCTAAGCTGTACTGATGATGGAGTTTGCTTCTAAATTTGCAAGAACTATGCACTAATACAAAAAGGAAAGGGTATTAGCTAACCTAGTGGGAGCCCAGTCTGAGTCTGTAGACTTGTCCAGGACCTTTAATTTAGTTTCCTGAAAAATGAATCCAGTTTACGCACTCCATAAAGTAAACCAATGTATAGAAAACCGAAATTTGTTTCAAAAGCACACTTCTGAAGGGAAGCCCTGCGTTGAATGTTAATATTTCAGCATGTTTGTATGTGAAATTTAACCAAAAAATTGGAAAACAGTAAACTATGTAAGTTAAAATCAGCTAAAATGTTCCAATTAAAACATATATCTGAGTGCAGCCTGGCAATCTAACATCTTGTATGTATTACAACTGTGACTCCACACTACTCTGCCCTGTGTACTCAATCCTTGGATTAAATATAGAGAGAGTATATGGACTTTATATTCTGAGTAGCCTATATAATCTATATTTTTCATGATACAGATACTAAATTGATTTAATTAGCTCATTCAATATGGCAGCTTCTGCAGATGATAAAGCAGGTGGTAATAAATGAAGTCTAACTGCGTGTCATGCTGACAAATCCAACAAGAATTAAAATTTTGGGTGATTCAATAGAAAATGTTACTTCTTGGCTTTGCATTCTGACAGTATTTTTACTCAGAAAACATAAACTTCTATAAAATACATTCAAAAATGTGCATAAGAGCATTTTATGTTTATATTTTTAATTAGGCTTGATTTACTTCTCGTTGATAACCAATATGTTTTTGTCATTTTAACATGATAAACAGCGAAAACTGCTTGAATCCTGAATAGGCAATAGGTTCAGTCAATAGGACCTGACTCTTTTTTAACAATAGTAAAAAAACTCAAATGAGTTTGCTGGAAAATGTTAAAAAATTTAGGCATTAGTTATACTTGTGCTTTCAAAAGACATGCCGCCTAGGATTACATGCAGGTTTTTTTCAGAATACTAACTGAGGCCTAAGATTGTCAAATAAACCTTCTTATTCATTGAAATAGCGAGTCTGGGTTAGTGAAAGTATCCCCTTTGACTGGCTGCCTGTTTTACTTCTGGACCCTTCTCCCCAGCTATCCACTTCAACATATTCTCATGCCACATCCCCACTCTTCTGTTATACCTGAGTCAAATAAGTTATACCTCTCTTGCTTTGATCTGGAAGTACTGCAGGTGTTATTCATCTTTGTGCAAACTGAAATTTCTGGTGAATCCTACCCACAGTGTGGACCAAACCGTCCCAATCTAGCAGCACAGTGTGTGATTTTAAGATAAAATCCATATACACATGGATGCACAGAGGCACAGCTGCACCCCAACAATGCAACCCCAAGAATTTGGAGAAATGTGCCTTTGACCTGGCTTTTCCCAGGAGGGTGTCAGCCCCAGGGGCTGGACATGACACTCATCAGGACAAGATAGCTTTACAGAGAACCTTATGGACTGCATGTGCCTATGAAGAATGCATATCAAACCTAAGTATTGGCTACACCTGTAAATGTGGAACTGTGACAGGCTCACCTCTATGCCAGATTTGGCAACTACTAACATTAATTATTAAATTTATGTATTTAATACATAAAACACTTTGAGTTGTCAAAAAATATTATTCTAAAGAAGGCTCAAACTAAATTTCTGTGATGAATTATTACAACATTGATTTAATGGAATGTTTGCAATTTTACTTCCTAACCTAGGGACTGTAAAGTATTTTATCCAATACCAGCAAAAAAGTATAACTTTTTGTTTCATTATTAAAAAAAAAAAATGCAGGCATCTTTAAGACTGGCAAAGTAGCATAAACAATTGTTAATTATGATCAGCCTATATACCCCTTAAAGAAATGAAATGTCTAGAAGCAATGAATGCTGTAAGGTCATTTTTAAAGAGTGAATGATACTATAGTTCGAGAAGACATTAAGTTTGAAATGGTGTTAGGGATTCTGGAAGATGAAAAGCTCAAGGTAAATCCTTCAATGTAAGGTGGCCATGAAAATATTAAATGCTGTTCCTAGACTGCATTACACAAAAAAGCTAACTCTAAATCAGCCAGAAAGCAGATAAGAAAATAGGACTCCCACATCTCAAACAAGTTTTTTTTAACTACAAGTTTTGTTTTTTTTAAAACAAGCCTCTTTGAATCTTTGTTATTGGAATTAAATTATTTCTGAAACAGAGTACCAATGATTGAAACCTCCAAGGACACGGAACTGAAAAGGAGTTTATCTGTATTTCCACACTACAGCAATGAATGTTTAAATATTCATAAACTGTAGAACAGTGTGAACAGAGCAAACATAGAACATCTCTTACATGCTCAGACTGTGTACCTCATAACTTCTGATAAGTGGGAGCTGTGGTTTCATTTTTCCTCAGGCAGAAATGACACTGTGGCTAGCTGATAGCTTTTTTCCTAACACACAGCTAAAAGTAGGGTGTACCATTCTGTACTGTCAAACTAATGCCTAATAAAGATGATTATCATTCTGCTCAAAATTTTTGACATGCTCTAACAGGTAAATTGTTATCAGACAACCAAATTACTTCTTTTTCCTCAGTAAATTCAGAATGTTTTTGATCACCTCGACTCAGAAGGCAGTGTCATCATTTAGCATAAGTGACACCACAACAGGAAAACTGTTCTGTTTTTCTAGAGATGTTATATGAACGCTCTGAGAGTGATCATTGTCCTTGGAAGACACATTTTGTTGTGAGAAACTTAGAGAAGCTCCATCTACTTATATCAGAGAAGAGTATGATGTGACTGACCCAGAAGAGTGATCTTTACACAATACATTTCACAGAATCACAGAATCTGCTGAGTTGGAAGGAACCCACAAAAATCACTGAGCCAGCTCCTGGCCACACTGTGTAACTGGGGGCGTTGCACAAATGCTTCTTGAACTCTCTCAGGCTTGATGCTGTGACCATTCCCTTGGGAGCCTGTTCCAGTGCCCAACCACTCTCTGGGTGAAGAACTTTTTCCTAATACCCAGCCTAAACCTCTTCTGACACAACTTCAGGCCATTCTCTTTAGTTCTGTCACTGTCGCCACAGAGAAGAGATCCGTGCTTGCCCCTCCTTTTCCCCTCATGGGGAAATTGCAGATCACAATGAAGTTTCCCCTCAGTTTCCTCTTCTCCAGGCTGAACAGACCAAATGCCCTCACCAGTTCCTCGTATGGCTTCTCCTCAAGTCCCTTCACCATCTTTGCTACCCTACTTTGGATGCTCTCTAATACTTTAATATCTTTCTTATGCTGTGTTGCCCAAAATTGCACACAGTATTCAAGGTGAGGCTGCATAGACCTCATAGGCTGAGGCTGCATAATGAGGAGATAGAGAATTTTTTGATCTGGAAATTGTATTAACATAATTCAATATATGAAAAATAGAAGTTAGAAAAATAAAAAATGGAAATGAATGGAAATGTCAAAAAACCACCATATTTTTGCCTTCAGTGTTGTAACAACTTTGTAAGCAGTTGACGTACTCTATCACCTGGAGTCTAATTCAAAGTTGTTCTATTTCAGTGACAATTTACTGAACCTGGTATCAGCATTGCTTGGTGGAACTTTATATCCAGTACTATGCAGGAAGTCAGTTTTGATAAAAGCATCAGGTTTTTGAGTCTCCTGGCCTTAAAACCTGAAATCTAAGCTCACTTCAAATTGGAAAGGCAGTAATACTCTTGCAGAGCATAAGAATATGATTCATATTTATTTGAATGCTTTTCAGAGTTATAACATTTCTTTTTCTGTTATGGTAAGTTGGTGTAATGTATCCTCCTCGCCTTGTTTGTAAATTAACATGATTGCTAGTGGTATTTGTGACCTACACCAGAAATGGCTATGTTACATAGGATGTAAAAAATAATGAAAGACACATTCTTTGTCCCAGAAGACTGAATGTTCATAGGGTGAATGAGTTGCAATTCACTCAACTCACAGTCAATTTAATAAATAAAATTAAGGAAAAGCTTATCTATCCACCTGGGAAAAAACAAAATAGCATTTACATGCTTTTAATCCTGGATCCCTCAGAGATCACTTTTTGTGATATGTTTTGTGGTAGTCTAAACAGCTACAAATTAAAGGCTCTTTAAGCATCATTCATGGGGTTCAAAAATATCCTTTGTGGAAATTGGTTTTGACACCTGCTGAACAGGGACAAATGTATTACTTGTTGAGCAAAAAAGAAGTCTTTAAGGATTAAGACAAGACATACCCTGTCCATTTTACTGGCCAGAATAGGCCTGTGCAATGCATGCAACATATTTTGTTAGCAGAAACATTTGTAACCAACAAGGTAGCCGCTGCTAAAAAATATTAAGCTTATGAATAAAAAAAGTATCAGTTTTACATCGTTGGATCACAGCTCAAAAGGCTGAAGATCTACATGTCTGGCCATAATCTTGAGATATGAATGAACACTACCCTTTTGTTTTAGAACACAGGATAATGCAGGATTTTTATTTATTTTTAAGCTAAAACTGCATGTTCTTGGGAAGCCCTTTTTATACTTCTGTTCCCACTAAGATACGTTTCCTTGAGGAACAGATTCAATTGCTGGTTTATTTCCAACAGTCATGAATACTTTTTTGATAACAGTAAATGTTGACTCACAGCTGATGGAATCTCCAACTCAGCTAAATTGTGTCCTATGCTATTTATTTATTAATCTCTCTCTTTTAATTATTAATGATCTTCAATTGCACCAAGCAAAACAATTTAAAAAGTGATGGAAGCTATACCATCAAAAGTATGATAAATAGTTGGACCAGTGAAAGAAAACAGCTCAGCAGGAGGGTGTGATGACAGATGAACATTAATTTTTGTGAATCAAAATTAAATCAAGTTCTAGCTATGCCAATAACTACTACCAATATACTGGGGCAGAAGAAAAGGAAGAAATACTGCAGAACTCAGGAAACTCTTTTATTTTATATGAACACATCTAATGGACTATTAGAATATTTTTTAAAATTACAACCTGATTTTGACCTTATGAGACCACATTCTCAATGCCTCAGATTCAATGCAGTTAATTAATTAACTTTAGTGAGTCAGTTGCATAGTAAATGAATACAGATTAGACATTTAAAAGGTATTCTTTAATGATGCATTGTACGATGCAGAGTACATCTAGAGTTCGTGGAATGACCTACATAATTGAATAGAAATAGAATGAAGAGGTTTTGCATAGATAAATGACTCTTACAGTCTACAAAATTCATTATGAGTTTGTGACAATTTTTAAATCTCCCTCCTTTAATTGTAAATTTTAAAATTTTCATTATAAATAGGATATTTGTGTTTATAAAAATGTGTTGGATATTTTCATAATTTCACTATAGTCAAATGATGTTAAATTAATATCTAATAATTAATAACATAGCATTGCCCCAGTTATATGAGAGAATAATCTCATTCCTGTTTGACAAGTCAAAGTACAGGAAAATATTTAAATTAAGGTTTTTTCGCGACGTGCAAAGTCAAAGCCATCAAAGTATCCAAATATTCTCAGACAAACTCTACGTTTACTTTTTGGCTTTTAAAAGTGTTTTCCCATGCAAACAAATACAAGGGGATAAACCTTTGGGCCTCTGTGGACTGGTTGTAGTATGGCTAGCATAACATGACCACGCAAAGGATGTCAGGAAGAGTGAAAGGAATCTCAAACTAGTCACATAATAGCTTCCAGAGATGGCCTTTTCAAAGTTCAGTGCTTTATATGATTGAGACACTAGTATTTGCGTTTTTAAAAAAGTAAGCATAGGTCATAACCAGTATTTTAATAACAAATTTTAATCCTTGAAAACTCTGTAGATGAATAATAGTTTCCTCATCCTATGTCATAGAAAATCACCACTATTTCATTTTTTTAAAATTATTTATGTATGTGCATTAAACCAAAAGTGGCTAAATAACAAAAACATTTTGATAGAAGATATACACTCCTTCAATTTCTTCCTATACAATGTCACCAGCCTTTTAAACCAAACCTGAGATATTCCAAGAAAGTGAGTTGAATGTTTCACCCTCTTCCTTTTTCAGATCAAGAAATGCTCCACTGAAAAAACATATTTTTGCAGAGAAAAGAATAAGCTTTGAGTCTTTAATATATTTGATATGCTCTATGTATGGAGCTTTTTAATATAGATATGCCGGTTGTCTCTTTTTGGCATCTCTAAAAGAAATTGTATTCAAATTCAAACGGAAGCATGCTTTATTAAATGAGTGTAGCTGACATCCTCAAGACTGAGTCCTTCTGTAGGAAAGTAACTGCAAGACTTCCCACCATATGGAAAGTGGACAGGGTTTAAATGTAATGTAATCATAGAGCTAGTGACCTATCACCTGCAGAAGATTAACCACATGGGAATCTTTGACTTCAAGGCACCAGAAAGTCTAATTTCCACAGAGATTGGTGGTTGATTGACTTCTTAACTGAATTAAACTTCAGTGAGAACTCATATTTCCTGCAGCCTCTTCTCACTGCAATTTTTCCATCTCCTCCAATACTTTTTTGATAGTATTCCTAGAATTCTTAGCTTCCATCTACATAAACTATCTTTGTAGTGGATAAAAAGACAACACTAGTTTTGACTGGTGTTATGTGTCCTTACTGGACATTGTACATTCCTTGCTGATGGGCTGAATTCACCCATGGGTTCTGAAACTCTGCAGCTCCAGGTTACTTAAGCTGTATTTTTGTACCCTATGAAGGCTTGTCACAACATCAATCCTTTAATCACTTGAACAAAAATTAATAAGAAAAACAGATAAAAAATAGTGGGCTGCATGTCTACATAATCTATACTTTTTTAGGTGAAAAAGTAACATTTGAGATATTTAGAGGTTCCTGATACTTCCAAAAATAGTTAGCAGCTAACCAGCATAATTTGAGAACTCCAGTTTTACACATTATCTAAATTTTAAGTCCCCACAAGGTTCTTGTTTAGAATCTGTCACTCAGCTGCTTCTCGGAATGCGCTGTACGGTTTTTATGGCTTTTAGTTTATGAAATTTCTCACTGTTGTAGTTACATCAGTAACTCATGTAATTTCTCAGTTACATCAGTTACTCATGTAATTTCTCACCCACCTGATGTAGTTACATCAGTAATTGTGGAAAAACTTATACTTGACAGTCCTCACTAGTACTTGAGCTGTATAAGGACAGGCTTTACATTACTCAAAGGCCTGCTTCTTGCTAGTGCTGTATTTCCTGGAGTTTCCGTCTTATGGACAAAAAGTGGCATCTGTATTCTGTATAGCTGGCTGAAAAGCATAAAATGGATACTAGTGAATTCCAGGCTATTGAAACTTTGTGTCAATGAGATTTATCATAGAATCACAGAATTTTTTAGGTTGGGAATGACCTTTAGAACCATGAAGTCCAAATGTCAGCCTAGCAACAGCATGCTGACCATTAAACCATGCTCTCAAGTGCCATAGCCACGCATAAGTAGGATGAGGCAGGTAAACGTCTAGGATCCTTATTTAACAATGACTTACTGACAAGATTTTTTCAACCAAATGTAGATGTCTACAACGTGCATTCACAGCAAACAGCTACGCATTACACTGTTATTCAGATGATTATACGAGTATGCTAGTCGTTCAAGGATAACCACTGTTTCGTTAAATTTAGTGCAAAAGAGCCTGGATTACTTCTTTCACCCACAGCAATATGAAAATCACAGACAGAAGGTATTTCCTGTACTGAATGAAAAACACTTATTGCTGCCTTTAGGAGACTATTCATGAGTGTGTCTATACCTATATAGCTTCTTGGCAACATTTTAAAATAGCAAAAAAAAACCCAAAACCAATCCCTAAAGTTTATACATTTCCTGACATTTACAAGTTCATTCTTTAATGTGAACTTTTAAGACCCTATTAAAAGAACCTAGTTAAGAGAAAAATTTAATAGAATGGAAAAAGATGGAAGAGGTAATCACAAGTGGATGACTGAAACAGAAGCAGTCTGATGAAGTTGATCACCCTTCCAGGATTTCATTACTAGCAGAATAATTCTCATAGTGGCTTTCATGGCCACAAGGAAACTAAATTGTATCCCTGCATGTTTCCACCACAAAAGACAATTTTAAACAGGATACACATAAATAGAAGAGCAGGCATTCAACAAATGCAATCTTTCCCAAATTATCTCCAGTGTTGTTCTTCATATTTTGGGGTAAGATTTTCTTGATTTACCATGAACTAGATGGATGGTTGTCTGGTAGAAAAAAGAGGGAGACATGGACAGTAGATCAGTAGGTTGGCTGTGTTTACCTGAGTAAAACTCCAAAATTAGAGATTCTCCAACTTATGTGGACAATGTTTTGAAATGCTGAATCTTCTCCCGCACGCCCCCGAAGAAATTCTCTATTGTTCATCTGGAACTTTCCAAGCTGCTGTGTCTGTTGCCCCTTGTTACATAATTTGACACTTATGGAAAAAAAATCTACTACATTGTCTGGTTTTTCATTGTTTTGTTTAATTTTATTTTTGATAAACCCAAACCTTAAGTCCTCAGTGTGTTTCAAAATAGTTTATTATATTTTGATTGCATGGTAGCTCCTGCTTCTGCATAATAATATGGCTCTTTGCCTTGAAAGACATATAAAATGATTGATGCACAAGAACTAAGTTTATACTAATATACTAAATGAGCTCTATTTCATAACTTTGGACCAAATAACAAAGTCTGGCTACTTCTGGAAGATTAAACTTTCTTAGTGTTTAACCCTGGACATCATCAAATACGCAAATGTTGGGATTCTGTGAGCTGTCTGAACTGTGCCTAAACAGAGCTTGAAAACTGTTTGAGAATGCTACTTAACTTGACACCCCTTAAATCACCACCTATTGTTCTAGGAGGCAGGGAAAAAAACAAGGCAGACCTGCCCTAAAATTGATTGAAAGGCTGTTTAGCGTTGGTTTATTTAGGTCTGTTTAGCATTGGTTTATTTATGTAGATACAGGCAAGGCAATATGCTTCTGAAAATTTTTACTTAAGGCAGGCAGAAAGAGAGGATAACTTTTCCATGTGTGAAATAATGCTGGTGACCATGACTGTCAAGGTCTACTTTTGAAATCAAGCACACTAGTGCAAGAAGCTCGATTCTCAGATTAAGGATAAGAAATTCTTTGTTTACTTCTCAGTTTTGTCATTGACTTCCAAGAAGTCACTTCATGACTCCATACTTCAGTTTCTCCACAGGTTATTACTTCTGCTCTTTAATTTCAGCTCTTTTGCAACTCTCATAGTACTGAGTAATAAAAATCTCTAAGACATCAACAGGGACATAAAAGATGTTGTACACTAAAAATTTGCATGATGCCAACATTCAGCTCCAGAAATCCTTTTCTTTACCAATTTTCTCATTGCATAAATAAACAACAATGATAACATTAATTGCAATGACCATGAGTGATTTTTTCAACAGGATTTTTTAGTATGGTGGCTTCTAAGTCCCTAAACACCAGAGAAAGTCTGGCTTTAAAAAGAAAAAATGTGTGTGCCATGCAAGGACAACATCAGAAGAAACCTAAATCCTTCTCAGGAGAAGAGAGCAACAATAGAAAACTTGCCAGCATGTACAAAAAAAAGATAAAATATTTCTTTCACACATAGGAGTTGAGCGAGCTAGAAAAATATTATCTCATCACACTGACAAGGACCTTACCAAAGAATTTCAAGAAACCAGAGCTTGAAAACTATCCTCAGTGGGTCTCCTTCCTCCTTTGCTTACTGATGTGCAGCACCAAAGGAAAAGCAAACCAGTGTATTCATTATCAATTGCCTGAAATGTGCATGCAAGGAAGATTGCTTAGAAGATTTCCTGTTTTCATGGCTTCTGTGACTAGCTCCGAAATTGTGTGCTTAGATCTGGATGTGTATCTGGGATAGAATTTTTTCCTGAGGAGCATTTATAGGACACTTTTAGTTTCTGAAGATGAATTTGATGAATAAACATTAGCCAAATAATTTTTATTTTGAAGAACAAAAAGTCTGATACTGCAACTTCATTTTACACCAGATTTTACAGCTTCTTCTTTGTGTCCTGTTCATTTTGCTGATGGCTGAACATAATTCCTCCCTCCCCCAAGTCTATGGTAAATCCAAGTAGTATTCCTCAGGGTTAGTAGGGCCAAAAAAGTCTGTAATAAAACCGGCACAGTATTATTAGAAACTAGTAATTTCTGAACATCAGAAAAGACATTAAAAAAAAAAGTGTCTATGCAGGAAATTAAACCCAGGAAATTTAAAAATAAATAACTGTGTGAATAAAATAATTGAAAATGTGGATATTAAGATATGAAGAAAATAATCTCATAAATTAAAACATACTGGAGAAGAGAGATTAAAGCAACCCAAACAATATTAATGGCATAAGACATGAAGAAAAAGAAAGGTAATGTAATAGAATTAGCTGATAAAACTACAGAAACCCTAAAAAAATAGAAAATTGAAAGCTAATAAAAACATCTAAAAGCTTACTTTAAAGGCAAGAAATATTGTATGCTTTTACATGAATGACAGTGTCAGGACTTTTTGTTCCATTTACTGAGCACAAACAGATGTAAAAACCAGACAATGGCAGAAACTAAATAGAAAATGCTAGAATGGTTTCATAACTGGCAATATTAAATGAGAGAGAATTGTTGCAAGTGTTACCTGTAGTGGGTTTTCTTCCTCCCAAATTTGCCCTAAACCAGGACATGACCATACAACTGGTGAGTGTGAAGAACTTTCATCTATTCCAATGGTAAGTATGGAGAGAAGACAAAACTCTTGCAGTCAAGTCTTGCACTTTTAAAGGAACAACAGATAAACCAAATAAACAGATGATTTGATCTATAAACCAGAGGATGAACATGAAAGCAAACATAACTTCTACATTGTCAACATGAACATTGAAATCATATGAGAGTAATAGTCTCAGAGATTCCAGATCCAACAGAGAAAGAAAATCCATAAATTCATTAAAGAACCTGTGTTAGCTCTTGGAAGTCCATAAATTCGCTGCAAAGCTTACAAAATTAATATGTGAAAAATAAAAAAGATTAAAGACACACAAGGCTGGTGGTGTGTGGATTTTTCAGGAAGAATGGAAGCATCCTTACTACCACATCTATTTGACCGTTTTGTACATTTAAAGCACCATTTGTGTAAATCCAGTGCAGCCAAACTTGATGTTGGCTTATGAGGGAGATTTTAGATTCTGCCAAGTGTTAAAGCACTGCAGTATAATGAACTCATCTAAATTTTTTTAAAAAACCAAACAACTGAGACAGTATAATTCCAATATCTGCTTAAACATGCTGTAGTATAAAGATGCATTTTTGTGTCAGAACTTGTTAAAGGAGGTAAATTCAGGAACCACATTGTGAGAGTTTGTGCAGCTTTTTCAGAATGCTCTTGTTATAACTTTCTGCTCCAAGATTAGACATTGAGGAGGACTTAACCCTTCCAGGTATTTAGGTTTGAGGTTTTTTGGGCTCTGAGAGTATTTTAACTCCCTTATTAATTACATTGCAGAAATGATGCAATGTGTTGACATTATAGTTCTGGTATTTCCAGTTATGTCATTCTAGTCTGTAGAAAAATCCTTCTGAGGCCTGAAATATCTCTTTTTAATCATTCTGCCTGGAATTTGAATGTTGAGTGTCATTCAAACAGGCATAAAAAAATTATTCAGAGATTTCTTGTTCCATGGCCGTAGAAAAGGAGTACTACTTCTGCAACTGACCAAGCATTGAATCATGTCATAGTAGCCTCATTTCTAGATGTGTTTGACAAAACAGGCCAATCACCTCATCCTGAATATTTATTTACCAGAGGAAAATGTAACACAAACAGTTCAAGTGTAGACACTGTTTCCAGAACATCAAGACAGCATCTTAGACAGATTAAATGTCTTAATTATGTTGTATGATACTTGTATCTGTAGAATTAGTGTTAACCTGCTTACATATGATGTGGTCTTCAAAACACACCCTCTTTGAAAAAAATATCCAATTTTGGATTATTCATTTAGAGCAGATTAACAGACAATGAAGTGTGACAGCAGCTAATAAGCAACATCCAAACCTCATAATGCAATTTGTTTTTATGGGGCAACTGCCCAAACAAACGGAAATGTCAGGTGGATAAGTGCACAGTTTACCCATATAGAGTCTTTAAGTGATATAGAAGTGCAGCTCCATCAGTAGCTAGAGAGGTGTTAAGTGGTAGAATGTGTGCCATAGGTGTATAGGAAATGTGAGTAGGTAAGTATTAGGTAGATAAATGTGATTACATTCTACATACCCAAACATCTCCAATGTGTAAAGGTTTCCACAAATAAATACTTCAAAAGTATATGAATAGGTGCATGTGTTATAATTCACACTTCTCTCATTACTGGAGGGAGTTAATTCTTTTAATTGGATTCAAAGCTATGCTGAGTTTTATTTCTGTCTGAAGAGGAAAAACAAACACAATACAAATCAGCAAAAACTTAATACTTAAGGGTAAAAAAGTTGTATGATCCTGACATTATGCAACAAATTACCTACTCACCTTTTTACTTAAAGTTGTTTTTTGAAGAGTACCAGAAATGCTTTGTGATAGATCTGCCTTTATATTTTAATTAACTGGTGACAGCAAAGCTGTCAATGTTTAAGAAACAAATTCTGCTTTGCAACCACGTCAATTCATGAAATCACCTCTTCTTTCAAGAGTGCATGCTAAGAAATCAACACAATTAACAAAAGAAGAAAAACTTTTTATGTTGCGAAATGCTATGAAAGTGAAGGTAATAGGAGAAACTGTGCAATACTGGGGACCATCTGCCTTCAGTAATACCAGTACTCAAGTATGAAAAATCAATTAGTTAGAGTGGTTTCAGATTTCAGGCTTTTTAAAGCATTTAAAAGTGCTTGCATTTCTAGTAATTTAAAGACATTGCCAGTGGCACTCTGAAAGTTAGTACTAAGCCTGTAATCATTATTTCAGTGAAGAAAACAAAAAAACCCCACTGAGGAGATCAGCTGTAAATGAAAAGGAAAAATGAGAAAAGAAAATTCTAGGAAGTACACCATGAGTGAGAAACCTTCCCATTACAGATTATTACATGAAAATTCTGGGGAAATATCAACTGAATATTTTTACAATGTCTTTGTACATTCTTCTAAAATCTTTTCCTTTTTCTGAAAAAGCTATTTCAGCCACCCTACTGGAAGTAAATATTTGACTGCTCATGCCCTACAGGTTGGAAAACATGGAGTGATAGAAACAGGGGATTGTTTTTTTCTTATTTTTGACTTGAATAAGTTTCTTACAGGAAAAAAAAAACCAAACGGAAATTCCGGATTTCCTATTTCATCTTCTTCTTCAATATTTGTTTATTAGATTTTAAGGCTCTGTGGATTCAGATTTTATGGGGGTTTTTGGTCCCTCATGCAAAATTTTATATTCATCTATTGTAGAGTTCATTGTTGTTAGCAAATATGAATTAGGTGCTGTCCTCATTACACTTCTAATCTTTTATAGCAGCATGATTTTGATGAGAAAATATTGTCACAAGAAAAACTTGTTATTTGTGCTGAGGGTCTGGATTTTGCTTGGTAAGAGGTATTTATAGAGCTGGCCAACATCCACAACAACAATTATTTTCCCTTTAGTTCATGAATTCAAAACTATGTTTAGGCCTAAAGTTTTATTCTGATTTAGCAGTGGTTTCAAGTATGGTGACATCTTTCACAGTCTTCAAGTCACACAAGAAGAGATATCTGGAGAGAAAAGAAGCAGGTATTTTAATCCAGTGTGTCCCAAATTCATGACCATGTAGTCATTTTCATGTTGCCCTGTGGAAATTTAAACATTTATATGACAGTAGAAGACCTCCAACAGGCATAATTGGAAGAGCAAATAAATAGTTTGGTTATTTCCTTCAGGAAAACTATGTTGCCATAAAATGCTTCGTTTTTCAAAAATCCCCATCTGCTAATGAAAGTCTGTGGGTTTTGGAGATGGTGTTTCCCCCTTTTTTTTGGCTAGGCTTAATATTGTTGTGCCATGCTACTGCTAATGCTGTTGAAATTGTTGTGTTGCAGAACCCACGAGCATAGACTATATTAGACACAGAAGTACCATCAAGGTTTGCAAGAGAGTGGTCTGGCATGCTTGAGGCAATGAGGCATAAGTGGAAACAGAAACTTCAATTGCCTATATCACATCCCTGGGGTGTTGTGAGGCAAAGCACAGCTAAGCCGTGCCTCCGACACCTCCAGATCTCAGGAGTATGTTATCCAATTATCTCATGGCAACCACCCCTCTAGGGCCCTTTCTCTGCTATTAGGAAACACTTTGATGGTGTGTGGAAAAAGATATTTTTGGAAGTGGAGGAAGAACTTGTTTAGAAGAGAGAATTGCTGTAATCTGTGCATTGTGTTGCTAAGTTGGAAAAGAGAGACAAAATGTTGTTCTAAATTTGCTGCCTTCTGTAGATGTTAAGCAAATGGGCTTCAGCACCGATCTCCCCACATTTCAGCAAAATTCACACTAAATTTTCTTGTAGAAGACTAAAAATGATTAGGTGTCACAAGAAACTGAACAAGCTGCTGTAGGGTGTTTATAAAGTAAGCTGTGTAAGTGATTTAGAGCTCAGTAACTTTTCCTACACTCTCACCCTGCCACAACTGTGATGCAACTTGCTCCTCTCTTCACAGCAGAGTGGGTTCTGCAGTATGCAAGATTTACTGCTGTAAGATGACATTATATTTTACCACAGGAGCAGCGCTTGTTACCCTCATCTTAACATCAACAGTTACAGTCTTGCTGTGGCAGGGGGATAAAAATTATGAAAGCCCACACACATTCCTGGCAAAGCACACGTACAGAAACACTGATGCAGCAGAGATAGAACAGGTTGGGATTAAAAGACATTATTATTGAAGCTCAGCCTCCCCTTAAACGTGAGGAGAAGCAGATGGCAAGAGTTGCTCCCAGCTTTGGCAAGGTTTCTGAGCCATTGTAAAACACCCAGGGTGCAGACTGCATCTAGGCACCCATACTGACACAGGCTCAATCTGGAGGTAATGTCCCACCCACTTTACAGAGGTTGTTGTAGTCCTTAGGTGCTTGCTCTGTCAACCAGTGAAAACCTTTGTTTATTTCCCACCACATGCAGCAGCCTTACTTGAAGAGAAAGCAGAACCTCAGTTCAGATGTGTCAGAGTGGCAGAGAGGTGGAGCTGACAGTAACTTTAAATCACCTTTAGGGATGATTCACCATACATCATTAGATATTATTCTCAGTTGTGTAGCTGGGACAACTATGAAAGTTTATTGGAATGTTGCAAAAGTTCACATTATCCACTCTTTCTTTTCCCCCTCTTATGTTAGTGGTAACGCAACCTATCTCTAGGAAATGCAGATTGAAATCCAGATTTGGCTCTGCTTTCTTACTCTATGATTTTCCTTCTTGATTGATATTTAGTAACACTGGATCTTCTTAATGAAATTTAGATTATTGCTTTGCAGATGAAAATTATTGAATACTCTGCTTATTTCTCTGTTCAAGAACTGGATACTCTGTTGTTGGGCCCTTGCTAAAACAAATACAAATCTCAGAGCTTGAGGTAAGTTTTAGTCAGCAGATTCAAACAGACCTTTTCCTGATTTGTTTGAGTATTCCTCTCTTCTTTTAAAGCCAATTGATCCTGTGGGATCCAGTGACTACCTACAAATTATGTGTCGCTGCAGCACCTTAACTGCAGCCCAGGAGTTTCTGAATCTGAACAGAAATCTAAACTTTCTTTCCTCACAGCTATGAAATATGCAGCTTCAAACTCCTCAGATTCAAATCCCTGTTAGAGCATGGGACAGCTATGAGGAAGAATGCAGAAGGCCCCTCGTTATCAGGGAGCTAACTATGATATATGCTACATAGAAACTCTTGACATTCCTTTTTGTCATTTCCATGCTCAATAATAATGCGTGACAAGATTTAGCCTGGCACAAGTATATTGTCTGTCAAAGGCGCTTCAAGATTTTATTTGACTTTTAGTCAGCTCACATTACCCTAGGCTGTTTGATACACAGAGCACAAAGCAGCTTAACACTGTTGCTATTAATGTTCAAACTGCACTGAAAACACTTCATTAAACAGCCTACTGCAGTGTAATTGTTTAATAATATTTTGATTAGGTTGTTTAGTAGACAACCCTTGCTGTAAAACATTTTCTTTCTGTCAAGTGACTCCTTTGGAAAAGGTAAGGTAAAAATGTTCAGGATAGTCTTATTCTCTTAAAGCTAAAGTCAGAAAAGTTCAACTTTTTTTCTTATCTTTTGCTACCTTTTATGCAGTTTGGTTGTTTTTCTCCACAGTATTTATGAAATCCATTAAGCTTTAGCTGCTGTAAGAGAAGATCTATTCCAAGTCATAAAGAAAGAAGTGCAAACAGACTTCTTCAAATACAGACAACAAATCATCCAGCTGAATTATTCAGAAATCTTGACCCAAATTCATTGTTCTTCCAATAGTAACATTTGCAGTACAGCATTTGACAATCTCTTCAAGCCTGGGAGGTTCTTTAAGAGCATGCTTTCTTCATGTTCTTAAACTAAGACAAGGTTCTGTTTTTTCTTTCAGTAGGTATTTGGATGGATATTGCCATAATATTAACAAAAATGTACCTGGAAAGATTTGTCATTGTTAGCAATTTCCCAGCAGTTACATGAAAGATTACTCAAGCCTTGAACAGAATAAAGTATAAGATAATCAGAAAATTGTTTTACAAGAAAGAACTTAAAATCTTGATCTTAGTATGGAAAAAGATGTAAAGTGGGTGACTGCCTTATGTAAACAAAAGATTAAAAAATAGATAATCCAGGGTGCCATAGGAATGAATGAATATACACCAGGCAACAGAGGGCTGAGAATGAGAATATTCTTGATCTTTGGTAGAGTATAGATTTGGGGTAGATATTAATTAAGTCCAGTACAGACAAATAAACAAACCAACCTTTCAAGAGTTACAAGTTTAGGGACAGTTGTAGGACATGGTGGCTTTGACAGCAAGAAGATGAACCTAAAATGTATTTTTCTGTCATGTATTTCAACAAAAGTGAGACCAAAACATGCTGGGAGAATACAACCTCAAAATTGCCAAGACTTTGCACATAGAGCATTGGAACCAATTATCAAGAAACTTAAGTTTCCTAAATTTATAGAAATATTTTATAGGTCACAGATGGAATAAATTGGAAATTAAAGGTAGGTGTCCCACACTGCTATTGTGATATGCCTGCTAAAGTGTTAAAGACCTTTAATTTCTGTAACTGACGTTTGTCTCCTGTTAAGAAATGCTAACTAAATAAACAACAATTTAAAAATGACCAAAAGTGTACCCTGTAGTGTGAATATAGATTAAAAATAATCCCTTTCATTAAATAAATACTCTCTAAACATTACTACAGTAACTTGCTTCCTGCAGTATCTGGGGGACATACTGAAATTAGTGGACAGTGAGATGCCAAGAGTCTTCCAGCTTCCTTCTCTCTGGCTCTAACAGGGCTAGCATTAAAGGACACATCCTTTTGCACTGTTCAAGTTGTAATACATCAGCAGTGATGTATCTGAAAAATGAAACTTGTAAGTGAGGCCACAAATTATGTTCATGTAAAAAGATATTTACTAGATTTTATTTCATGGAAAAGTTGGCTGCAACATTTTACTTTCCAGCTAGGCAAAGTCACCCCAAGACATAGTTTAAATTGTTTCTCCCTCAAGATATCTGCAAAGAAGATAAACTCCTATTCTGTATTGTTACCACTTACGACAGTTTTGGCCAAGACATATGGAAAATATATTATATTCATGCTGCAACTTTCCCTCCATGACCCACAATCAGAAGAGAACAGGAGGCCAAATATGCTGCTTCTCTGTAAAACAAAGTGAGGGTGCTGCTAGATTATCCCAAAAAAGTAAAAGTAATATGAACTTTATGCCATACTGTATCAATAGAAATTCCAAATTATCTTGAGTGATAGCTCTTTGTGAGTACTTTAGTGTCATAGAAACATATAGCAAAAATATCTAAAGTTTACGGGGAGGACAACATCTTCATTTTTACCTGACAAAGGGACAGCTGGGGCAGAGAAAGTCTATGGCCTAAGAGGTTGCATTCTCTCAGGCCTATATTGGGACATTTAAGGCAATCACATTCTACCTACCAGGTGAAAACCTAATAATGGAACGACGTTCAGCTTTGACTACTTTTCTGTGCTACGTCTACTTTAATTATGGTATTGCTTTGCATTTTCAGCTTCTGGTATCTGTTAGACCTTCCTCAGCATTCTTAAAAAATAAAAGAAATAATTTCACACAATGCTGCTAACTTTTGCTACATTTGTCAAATATGTCATATGCAGATTCCTTCAAGTAATACAACACAAAATGTTTCTGTTTAGTGCAACAGACAATAACACATGCATCAGTTGTTTTAAAAATGCTGAAATTTCCTAGTGGGAAATTGACACACTAGGAAGCATATTGTACTGAAATATGTATTTTATATATAAAGATATATATAAAAAGATATATTATTTCTTATATAGACAATGCATTTTTAATAAATTATAAATTTGCATATAACAAATGTATATTATAAATAAAAATTAAGGAAAATATTTCATAAAAAATAAACTAAACTAAAATACCTAAAATATCTTTGTTTCTCCAAATTCATGAAAANATGGTAATTATTTAATTGATATTGGTTAAAGTGATTTGGCTTTATAAATGGACATAATTTAAAAGTGTTTGATAAAAGGAGTAAAAATAGACCCTCCATTTTGTACATAGAATTTGGATGGGGAGTAGGAGGAATTGTTTCCCTGGATGATTATGGAAAGTATAAATTAAGTATCCTGTGTAAGAAATACGAAGGAAAATTTCATTCAGCTTAGAGTTCCCAAAAGCATTGTCAAAAGTTCAGGTTCAGACTCACTCCAAAATACATGTGTGCTGGTCCAACAGGTAAAAAAAATTGAGCAGTTGTGAAACGCACAATTTATGGGTTTGTAATCTGGAAGATGGAAGTCAAAAAGAATCAATGGCTTGCTCCATGTTTGAAAAATGGTGCTGGAAATGGCACTGAAAAGTGCATTGGAAGGCACCATTCATTGATAAGGAACAATTTGGTCTGATACTAGAAGTGTTGCTTCTTACTGTGAAGATATTTAATCCTTGAAAATGATTGCCAAGTAATGCTGCAGAATTTCTGTTCCTGGATGATTTTTTAAGGAACAGGGTGCTGAAACATTTCTTAGCAATTACTTTTGCAATGAGATGGAAACATTGATCTCTTGTCGTTCCTTCCTGTTGAATATTGTATAAGTTTCTTCATCCTTATCTCCTTAGCTCTTTGCTTCTTCCCATGACTGATTCCTTCTCTGCTTAGCTGGATTGCCCCTTAAAACCTGGACAGTTTTAAAAGATGAAAAATATATACAGGCATGTACAACAATGCATACCACACTTGATAAAAATGTAAATGAATTTTGGTCAGAACTAATTTGTATAGTATTAGTACCACACAGCTTCACATTCCTTCATTATTATATTATTCTCTTTGTGTGCTGTTAGTCTAAAACCATCTTCACAAGAGAACAAAGTAATCTAATGTGCTTAGCCCGGCCTGGTATCTGCACAACATTTTCCCACTATAAAAATGAATTAATAATAACAAAAGTAACAGTGCAATGACATAAATTGGTGCTGTCTATCACATAGATTCAAAGTCTGATTTGGGGAGGGAGGGTATTGCTTTTTAAAAAAATCATTATATATGATCAATTCATAAAAATTTAAAAGTTTTCTTAAAAAACACTACGGAGTTTTGTGTGTATTTTTGCATGTTAAATTACACATTTAAGACATTACTCATAAAACAGCCGGAGATACACTGTCACTAGTAGGTAGAATTATTCAGTATTTAATAAAATAAAATTCCTTCCCTATTTTCTCATTACTTTTGTAAGTGGGCACCCTTTTAGACACCTGATGTCTATTAGCAAAATTTTATAGGTGCTATATTTTTTCCTCTGAACTTTCTCATAATAACCTCAGACAGCTCCACTCAATTTTAGCCCTTTTTTCTGAGAAAAACTAAGAAACAGATTAGTGATTGTTTCTCCAACAAAAGCTTCTGGCGGATAGAGCGGAAATAGACTTGCCTGTTAGTCACCTACTGAAACAGTATATCCTGTTGGTTTGAGCTCAGGTGGAATACTGGGCTGGACTTCTCTAGTCAATTTAGAGAAGGTATTTGACTGCATATATACTTCATATAACTATTCTTTAGGGGATTCTGCATTCTTGTGGGGGTTTTGATTTGGGTTGAGTTGATTCATTTCATATTTTTATTCTGAAAATTTAACTTTAAATAGTTTTAGTTTGCATAAAATACTGATACTTTTACTGGAATAGCACTGACAGCTTTCCTACCTGGAATGAAAATAGAGAACATAAAAATTCTGAGGAGCAATAGATTTTTTTTGTGCTCACTAGCATGCCAATAATATTTAAGTACCCTTCCAGCTAAGTCCATTTATCTAGTTACACTTCATGTCTATGTCCTTGGAACAGCTAGGGTGCTGCTTGGACTGCATTTGGATGAACTGAGCTTCTCAGCATTCTATACAAGCCTTGATCATTAATGTTTTTCAGATACTGGGCTTTCATACAATATAAATTTTAGCAGTAATTTTTATTATGACAATGTAGCTGAAATTTTGCTAGCAAACAGTGTCATATAGACAATGTAGTTTGCATTTCTATATCAAGTGGTTTTGACTGCAGTGTCAGTGTATGAATAAGAATGTATGTTTGTATGAATAGCTATCCATCTCTAGGACTAAACGAATGTTGTATTTCACTAAGCTATGCCTTATGAATGATCTTAAAAAATAAGAGAGGAAAAAGATTAGCAGTCACCAATGAGTTATTAGACAATGAGATCTAATCTTCCTCAGTCTCATATTCTTAAGCACTTATACGATGCCTATTTTCAATCAGTAGCCTCAAAAATCACAGCCCTTGTATCTCCGAAATCAGTGAAAAAACTGCCACTAATTTTTATAGAGCTGTGATTTTAATGTGCTGCCTACAACATTGGGGTTTCATGTTGGAAAATAGTAAAAATTTTTAAAAAATCAAGAATAAATTTTTGTTGCTTGGGAAAAGTAATCCTTAAACCAAATCCTTTGGAAATGCATAGGTAACAAAATACTGCTACTGCTAGGAAACTCTCCTAGAAAACTTATTCAGTCCCCAAAAGATATCGTGGTCTGAACACAGATTGTCCTGTGGGATTCCCTCAGAGGCGAATGCCAAAATTTCAAGTCTTGTTCACTGTTTGGGGAAGCATCTTAAAGTTATGAGGCATGAAAACATAGCTAAAACGTATAAAAAGACAGTAAATAATGACAGGATAAAATAAAGAGTGACGAATGAATAGCCTACTGAGTCATCTTTTTTAAAAGATTATACAGAAAAAAATACTTTCCAGTACTTGAAAAAATTAAACTATTTCCCCAGAATAAGGTTTTCTATTTCCTTCCTTTTACGTTTTATGTAATTCAGGTAGTAGTCCTTTTGCTGATATAATTCTTTTATGTCTCCTGTAAAGCTGGTTCAGCTACTTCTGGCAGCTATGCAGAGGGGTTGTATAGGTTTGCTATTGTATAGCTTTCCTATTCCCCTCTTATTTAAATTTCCTTCTTTGTCTCAATGTCTCATTCAATCTTACTTACTCTTTTTAGTCTGTTTTAGAGACTATTTTTATTTTCTTTTTCTTTCTTTTGAATTGGCTTAAATGAATGTTTATTGGCTGATATGTATATACATTTCCTACAGTGTGAAAAGATTACACCAAAGTTTCCAATATCTGCCTTCGCTGCCAGCATGAAATGTTTCCCTTCTTAATGCCTCAATAATTATTAATATTTTATTTTAAAAAGAACACAAGAGTATTCATCTTGATGCCTGAAGTTTTTAGCTTTTATATTTTTCAGACTCTGTGCTGCATTAGTGTATAACTCTGAACTCCATATAGAGTGTTAGTAAGCTCTTTTCACATTTTGGTCAGATAAAATAATCCTTCCAGTGCTAGGAACCGAGGACACCCCACTTCACCTTTTGGGGCCCTCAAAAAGTATAAACTAAAGTGAACCAGTTGATAAAGCAAATCAGGAGAATATGACTACATTACCTGAAGCTATAACTGGGAGTGAACATCTGATAAACAAATACACCACACTTATATCTGTCTAAAAAACTCCTAACCTTTGTCCATCTTGGGTGTAGCCTCTGTGAGGCTTTTGCACTGCCCAAGATGCCCAAGGTTGGAGGCCTTTAATAAATACCTACTTTATTCTCTAACTCTGTCTAGCCTCTGTTCTAGGTAGCCTTTCCAAGGCAGCAATCTCAGTATAGCAAAAGTGGACTCAAATGGGACTAACAGACACAGATATTTACAAAGCAATATTAACATTTGATCTGTTCATCTGTAGTAAGCCTCTTTTTTTAAAACAGGTCACTTCACCTCACGAAAACTGGTCTACTTCAATCTGCATTCAATCTACTGATTTAAGCTTTTGTTCAATTGTAGATTTTGCATTTTACTCATCAGGAAATACTGAGGGTATGTGGAGAGTGCTCTTTCTTACATTCTCTTAAAATCCTTTTTGCCCCTAGATTTTTTTACTTGGCTTTTTTCACATTCTCACAGTCTGTCATTATATTTATCTGATTATACTGCCATATATATAGATATAAAACATATCTCACGCTATCATTATTAAGAGCATTCACCTATTTCTCATTTTAAAGTGCATTACATTTACTGTATATGCACACAGACATGCACACACGCTGCACCCCCACTCACCTGGTTAATAATTCCTTTTTTTTTTTTTTTCCAAAGGGGATATCTTCCTCTTTAGCATGTCAGATGCATTTGCAAGGCGAAAGACTTTTAGCCACTAGAGGTAAATTCTGAGAGTAGTGACAGTGAACTGGGATGAGGAGCACACTATAAGAAAATCATCTTAATTTTCTTGTGTTGGAAAAGGATAGCAATAAAGTATAAATTCTGGCATCTACATTCTATTGGATCTCATTTCTCAATACTTTTAGAGCTTCTCTACCTTTCTGAGCCTCTTTACCTCTCTGCAGCAGAATCTGGCATGCAGGTCATTTCCCCTTGCATTCATGACACGGTTCTGCTGTCCGATTCGCCAGTATCTCCCTGGACCATTTCATAATCACAGGAAAGGGAGTTTGAAGAGGATGTCATAATCATATATGCTGAATGTTTCTGGTTTGTGTTCTGGGGAGATCTCAAAGAGTAATAGCTGCTTTACCTTTAAGAGGGTATGTGTCTCTAATGCCATCACTGAGTATTTGGTTAAAAGGCCCAGCAACCTCCAGCCTTGAAGTGTAGCTAATGTGGATATGAAAACTTAGCACAAACTCTTTTGTTTAGCCAGTCTGTTCTGTACATCATTACCACATTCTTACCTTCAATGTATCTTCAATGTTCATGGAATTTCCTATGCTGTCAGATAAGGAGAAATTTATGGCGCTGCACAATTTAATTTTTGAAGGTATTTTCTCAGGTTAATGGGAAGTGATTATGTGAGTATAAAGAAGGGAAACAACAAAACATAAAGATGCTAGATTTCATAAAGAAAGACTTTCTGGGTAGATTTTGATCATGTTGGGCATTACCTTGTTCTAAAGGATGGAAAGGGAAAGGCAGGTCTGAACATAGACTGTTTATTTTTCAGATCTACTTTTCCTCTAAATTCTTTCATTTCAAGTTATATTACTCTTTAAAAAGCACAAGCCATAGATTTGATATGATTGTTTCTGCAGGGGGAAAAATGCAGGTGCTAAATAAAAGATAAACATTTCATGGTCTTAGATGAAAGTGGCAGCAGCAGCAAAAAAATCTGCCTGAAGAGAGACAGGTTATCTTGAAAGACCTAAGAGGGATCCTGTAAAGAATGTGTGGAAGAGGTAACACTCAAACCAAACATGACAAAGCAAGACTTGTGATTCCCTTAAGCAGTCTTTGAAGATCAAAAGTACTGAGAGAAATTTTTTCACCAAAACAGGAGAGATCTTCAAGTTGAAGTTTGAGTGTTATCAGAGCTTCTCTACAAGTCTGTTGGGTCCTCTGCTTTATGGGTCTCACGTTTAAGCTTTATGATTTGCCCTGTCACATTTTGTCATAGCACCAAGAAGCTAGGTGCAGAAATGTCTAGGAACTCACCATACATTTTGTCTTGATTCCACATTCTTAAAACACTAGGATAAAATATATTATTATAATTCAAATATTGAAAAATGCATCTCGTTTATGTCAGACAAGTGGCTAACATCCCTCTTTATTATCCCCTTGATTTTGGTATAATGACCTTGGTGATGAGAGAACAGTACTAGATGCTCAGATTTCTCTGTTACTGAATCACCAAGATGTTTAAAATTAAAGGAATTTTAAGCAAAAGACTTTGAAAAGAAGCCTGAAAGAGACAATAGATGAGTTGGGTCTGGACTTCAATTTCCCTTGGATTTGGATCCTTAATTCACCTAAATTGCTTCTGAAAAGCCTAGCCTGAAACACTTCCATGAACAAGCATGTAGAAAAAGTTTCTGTTATGTTCCTTTGCCTAATTTACAATTTATAATTTAAATTTATAATTTAGGTAACAAAGAGACAAACTTGAAGATATTTGAAGGAATTCTTTGCTTGGATTTCTTACACACATGAGGGATTTCAAATTTTCTTGCTGTCAGGAGCTATGTATTTATTTCACCTAACCTAGAAGTATGGGATTAATCCAAGCCCCAGTGAAATAAGCAGAAAGAATCCCAGGTGATTTATGTATGTATTAGGATGATCAAAGGGCATTAAAGTGAAGAAACAAATCACAAAAACAAAAATATACAAACATACAAAACCTACTACAATTTTTTTAAAAAATAAGTAGAACTATTTTTGTCTTACCATTCTGTTTCTTGCCCACCACTTAGCTGTGAAACTTTCTGGAAGTCTCTGGAGCTTATCACATGCTCTTGGAGATTCGGAAAACATGCTCTTGGAGCTTCAGGACATCTTCAGCAGATATCTTAGTAAGAAAGTACTGCTATCTTAATAACTGGAAGAGTTACGGTATTTCACAGATATTTTAAAATTTACAATTTCATCAATGCATGCTCAAAAATAATGCATTTGTTGTGTTACATTTCTGTGGTTCACTTTCTTTTATGTTTGAGGTTTCTGTTTTGATTTTTTTTTTCTGTTGCTGCTTTTAGGCTTTCTTCTGATGATAACTCTTTATTTGAAGCATTTTTGTTTCCTATGAAACTTTTCATCCAAAAATGTCCCTTTTTGTCATCTCTTCTTCAGAACTGAACAGCCTAAACAGCCTCTAAACTAAGGAAGAAATAATCTCCACATAAGTTAATGAAGTAAAAGAATATAACGAGGTCAGAACTTCTACATGGGGTTTCTGTGGTTTTCTTTTGCTTATTGATGGCCCTGAATCATTACAGAATCAGCTATAGGCTATATTTCACACAACATTACAATTCACAAAAGAAGTGAAAAGAGAACCAAAGATTGAGAAAACATATTTATAGATTAATAGTTATGACTTCTGTGTGTGACAAAAATGTTGGTATTCATATGATGGAAATACCCAATCACTGACAATCAATCATCAGGATAGAAATGGACAGTGTGATTCCAGGAAGGGTAGTATGTAGGATTCAGCATCCCTCAAGTGCTAAGTGAGTAACTGAACGATATTTGTCCATTAAGGCAACTAAAATATCTATATAAATATTCTCTGTTGTAAAAGAAGGAATTCAGAGATAATAGAAAAAATGTAGTAAAGAGGAAATTAAAAGGGAGTACTTTACAAAAACTGCTAAGTGTCAACAGTAAATGATTCTGATTGCTTTAAATTTCTAAATTAATTTATATGCTTTTCTGATAGGCTGCAAAAATCAATGGAATGGTCAAAATTTTTCACATCTGCTAACTATCATTCATGGAGTAAGCTATCAAAACAACATTAAAACTTCATTTTTTTCATGCTCCTTGATACTTCTGATAACTCACAGTTATTTTACCTTTTCCTAGATTGAACTCACAGATTTTATATGAAAGAAAATAATTTGCAAAGCATTGTTAGAAAGTGTATGAACAAACAAGTTGCTTACAATGTCCCTGGAACTAAAGACTATCCACATCTTTCTTTAGAAGTGTAGGTCCAGAAAGAAGTTGAAGGTAACAAAATCCTCTACTTTAGCCCTGTTAGTCAAGTACAAGTAAGGTTTATGTTGGAGTATCAAAGCTGTTTATTGAGTCTATATATCACTTGTGTACACTATGTACAAATCACACCAGTGATGTATGAAGTTGTACCTGAAAGGCAGAGCTGTGAAATGGAAATCTAGCTGTGGTCAGGTTTTGCCAGAACTCCACTAACCCTAATTTCTCTGTGAAGCAATTCCAAGCATGTTCTAGCCTGCAGCTAAATAAAGGACAAGCTAAGAATCAAGAAAAAGGACATGAGACAGGACCTTCATTTCAGAGTCTGGATTCTAATTTCAAAAATGTCAAAGTAAATGGAAAGGGATTTTTATTTAAATAGAACCATGGCCTTGGCTAAAGATTTCATGAAGCAAAGGTGGGAATGGAATGCCAAATAACCAGGCAAGGAGGACAATATGAAAGACCAAAAAAACCCCAAAAACAAAACCAAAACCAAACCAAACCAAAACAAAAAAACCCTCAAAACAAAACAAAAAAATACCCAACAAACAAACAAAACAAAACAAAACAATACAAAATCCCAACAGTTCACATTACCAGAAGTTATTGCAATTCGCTGCATATTTTTTCAACATTAGGCTATTCTTTTGTCAAGAGCATTTAATAAGCTTTCTGGGAGACAATTTGTAGATGTGTGATCCCTTATGACATGAAGATCTGTATTTAATAACCCTGTGGGGCTGTTATTAGACATTCTCAAAGACTGAGCATGTCTTGAAATGCTGTATCCTAGAGTATAACACCAGCAAGAAAAAACAGACAACAAAGGTAATCTGGAATGGCTGACCACCTACAGAGGGTCCTGAGGGGGCAAATATATTGTATAAGTTTCTAATATATTGTATAAGTGTCTAGTTATTTTGTCCTCTCTCAAGGACCCTGGTACTACTCATTTACAGCAAGACACATCATGAATATCTTCACCCTGCTGTAAAATTAACAGGGGACTACAGTCGGACAATGCACAACTTAGGGGTTGAATACACAGGTCTAGTAAGGATCTTCAGTTAAAACTCAAAAGATATGATCTAAAATAATATGAGAGAAGAACTAGAAGAAATGGAAGGCCTACTGGGATGCCAAAATTGAAACATAAAAGTTTTGTTTTCAGCACTTTCAGTGTTCAATGAGGATCTTTTTAAAAGAAATATTTTATTGTCATCAATTGATATGATAAAGATATATCTGAAAGGCACCAGCAACAGAGTATCTCAATATGGATTAAATATAGCCAACAAATCAATAGAATATAGATATATTTAAAATATCTTAACACTGGTGAGTGAGTAACGAAACAGGTAAAGAAAAATCAAAATGGCTGAAGGGAGAAAAAAGATTTCGGTATACAGTTTACTAAAATATTATCAGGACAGCAAAAAGATATGCTTACTCTCTCTATTATTTGGTCTGCACAAATATCAGCTGAAGGGTGGATGGTTGAGTGAAAGGTAAACATTCATAATTAGGAATTTGGAGATTTACATAGTGAAATTAAAATCTTCTGAACAATGAGATCCTTATACTATTGCACTAATTTTCCCCAGGCAAATGGACAGTTCCCATTCCTTGATATACTTATTTTATAGTGGACTTAAGTAATTCTGACAGGAGGATAAATGAAAAAGAACTAACAAGCTTTTTTTCCCACTTCTGGGGTCAGAAATAACTTCCACTGCTCTGCAGTTTAATTAGAGATCACTAAAATCATACAAGTGTAAGCAAAATAATGGATACTATACTTTCCACTGGGATGCACACGAACTAATTTTGGTTCCCACCCTCCTGCCCAGGAAAGGAAAAGTGAGGAACAGAGAGTGGTTGAGGTGAAGATTTTGTTGAGAAGATGTGAGAATGTCTCATGACTAGATGATTGAATCCAAGCCACCATTTTTTGTCAGACAGGTATATAATCTCTAGGTTATTCACCTGGATGGGAAGGAATCTCTCATATCAGGGATTAATAGCAAAGGTAAATAATGTGTAATGATAAATCAAATAAATTTCCTATTTAGTGATTTACAGTTACATGGAGAAGCTGAAAAGGGATGTCAAATTCTTGTGCAAGTTAAGGGCCATGAATCATTTGCATCAATCAGAAGCACTTACGTTTTCAGACAATTTCTTACTAAGCAGTTATCAGATTCATGATATTCACATTATTCACACTGAAAAGTGCTGGTTTCTGAGTGAAATTTAATATCATCTCTCAAATGGGACAGGTTCCTGTGTTTGAAACCAGTGTTAAGTAGTACTCTGGAAAGCAACTGATTAAATGAAATAATTTCTAGGGAAAGAGGTCATGTATACAAATATTATTTGTTTGTTTGCTTGTTTGTTTGTTTTAGGAAAAATTTTGAAAATGAGATTTTGATAATTATATTGCAATTTATTATTTTAACTATTTTAACTATTCCTTATTTTTAAGAAAAATCAATCCCCTTTGGTTTTGGATAAAATTATTTTCTCCTTTTTTCTTTTATTTTTTAAATCATTTTGTAACATTCTCTTGAGGCAATACTGAGAAGCACTTATGGATTTTTCTTAAAACCCATTATCACAATATTTTGAACTTCACCAAAGATATAAAACATAGTAACCTCTCACTCACTTGTCTTCAGTTCCATAATACATATTTGCTTTTCTTAAATTACTATGATCATTCTTCAGAAGAGTTACAGAAAGTGACCAATGACAAGATGAAAATTTTCCTGCTTGACAAAGGATTAAAGCTCCCTGGGAAAAGAATTGCCAAATACCTATGATTGTACAATGGCAAGAGCATTTGGATATGTTCAGGTGTTACAATAGGAATAAAAATTTCTTGATAGAAACTTTTTTTTTTATCACAGATCACTCTTCTTCAGCTCAATACTTGAAAGTCTATTGCTAAAGCAAACATTGTGTTGCACCATTTGTTCTCAGAAACTATTCTGAAATTGAAATTGTCTTTATTAACCAACAAAGGGGTGACTTAACTGGTTGCTTCAGAGACAGCCAGACCCTCCCAGGTCAGTTTGTCTTCACCAATAGAACTAGGAAGAGTTATACAGAGCCATTGGAAAATAATAGCAACACTGCTACAACTGGAGTTTTTCTGTTTTGTTTTTCTTTTAGGTTTTTTGGGGTTTTTTTTTTTTTTTTTTTTTTTTCTNTTTTTTTTTTTTTTTTAGTTTTTTTATTATTTGGAAAATAAGAAGAGAATAATGCAGGGGAAGATGAAAATCCTTTCATCTTGTTATAACAAATAAATTTGTGGATGTAGATACTGCTGGAATTTTGGCTATTTTCCACTGCAAGCAAACAAAAAATTTCTTCTAACATCAGGACTTTAATGGAATTTTGAGGGTATGTTAGAAATTCAGAATTAAGAACACTGAGTAATTAGATTTCCACTGAAAAAAAAATAGGGATAGCTGCCATTGTTTGGCAGTTTTCATTGTGAAAACTAATAGCACTGCAAGATTTTGAAGTCTGAGCAGGAGTCCCAGTTTATATATGTGATATATGGATTCAGTTGGGAACTCCCAATTGCACGGCAAAGCTTGATTTTTCTTCCACTTTGTGCAGTTTGCATCCCAGTGTAGTGGCAGCTCGATTGTGGATAAAATTTAAAGTGTTAGTTCTACATTAAAAGAATAGTACAATGAGAGCAGTAATAGATGCAGACTGATTTACCATTACAGGAGAAATCACTCTTACAAAATAAGTAGGAAATAAACTGGTGAATGCACAAACTCAACTTCTAGAGCTTTTCATTATGTGGGGGTTTTTTGCTGCCTAGAAACAGTATTTATTCAAAACAAACACAAACTATTTTTTATTTTGTGTGACATGAAAGACAAAACTAAATAATTTGATTAGATTAACATTCTGAAACTTGTTGAGCTTTACTTTACAAATGTGGATCTGCTTGAGAAACACAAGGGACTCAGTGAACACCTGCAGAAATGAATCACTGTGCTATGTGTGTGTTTGTAGATAGTTATTTGACATGTTGCCTCATTGAGATATAAACAAGACAGATAACCCAATTAGATTTTTTTTCACACATAATAATAAAAGCTGTGCTTTGTCCTTTGCACCTGGCTTTGAGTTGTTGGAATTCCACTCAAGTCGTGTTTTCAAGTTTTGCTCATAACCATGAGGACTAAAACCTTAACTTTTACATAGAAGCTTGGATTAACACCTAATTTATGGAATCCAAAGTATATATTTAAAAAAAACCAACAACAACAAAATAAAGGGATAAAAAAAGAAGGGAAAAAAAAGAGCTTAAAAAAAGACAATCTACACAAGACCTGTGAAAGAAATAAAATACAAATTGCAACCTTCTTACTTTATCAGAATGCATGAGACGCTTCATGACTCTAAATCCATCAGGAACAGAGGAAGGATGCAGACAAGTAGTGTAATCTCACCAAGATTTCCATTGTTTGATCTTAGCAAATTGTTGCTAAAATAATTGCTATTAACATTGGTTACCATTTGAATAGCTGAGAGCTTTAAATCACAGTACCTTTGAATAAAGTGGCCAAACTGCTACACAGTAAAATAAAAGTTGGTTTGCAGAAGCACAATCTGCCTGTGGGCTAATTAGCCCTTCAGAAGCAAGCTGGGATGATTTAGACAAACTGATATTGTCTTGTTGGCTTCTCTTGCAGACCTGAGAGATTCTCAAGGTTTGTACACAGAGGACCACATAATATAGGGATACCTAATTGGGCATCTGAACATCAATGTCAATGTCTTTGTGGGTCAGTCTGCCCAAGTCCTTCAAAACCTGAATTAGGCCTGGTCTGAAGTGAATCTTACTGTTGTTTTCAGTTACCATTCTTTGGTTCAAATTGCTTTAAAAAATTTAAAATTGTAACCTTTGCTACTTGTTTATATTATCTTTTACATTCCATTGTATTTCCCTTTGTAGCTCTATTGCATTTTGCCACACTGTAGTATAACATTTCATAGTCATTGCTACGGATTAAACTTAGATTTTTATTTAATTGTTACCAGTAGTCTAACAAAAAAAAAAAAAATTCTCTGAATTCAATGCTGCTGTTCACCAAGACTAGCCTGTCCTTCTGTTGCTGTAAACCACTGGCAGTTTGTGCTGATCTTTTGATGGATCACCAGTTCTTCAAGTGGGCAGACAGGGAAACATAGCCTAATGATTCATGACTGAAAACCGTTTCATTTGTTTAATCTTTCCCGAGCTAATAATTGCAGTAATTATAGATTAAAAATAGTAGTGACATGTTTTTTTAAAAAATATTTTAAAATGTGGTTCCGCATTTTAAGAACATTTTACATTCTGGATTCTCAGCAAAGTGAAGACATCAGTTCAGAGATTCAGAAGTAGGAGTAAAACTTTTCTTTTCTTGCTCAGGAGTCCAGAAATCATTGCAATCCTTCAAAAGTCATTCCTTGCACATATGAATTAATCTCCTTGTTTTCCCTGTGGTGCTGAACTCTACCTATAAGAGAACATACTAACAACCTCATTATGAGGTGATCTAAACTAGATTTCTTTCAACCTCTAGTTGCTACTTCTTCACTACAAGTCAGGAAGAAATATTTTAAACTGAATATCATACATTGCTGAACCTTCAACTGGAAGATTTTTAATTTACTTTACATGGAAAAAAAGAAAGTAGAAAACAAGTCTTTGTGAGACAAACTTTATTTTATTGTTTGTTACTATTGCTGTTCTTTTATTCATCTGCTAAGCTAAAACATAGAAAAAGTAGTTTATTTTTTATAATTTATTCCTTATGTCTGTTCTGAGCTCTCTTCTCTGAGCTCTACTGATCTTTGCTTGGGTCTTATCTTTGCACAGTGCCTACTGGGGAATAGAACGCAAGCAGCCTCTGACATTTGCACCATTGTTCTGTGACACATCAACATTTGTATTATCCATAACAGAATATTTTGTTGCCCATGGCATACTGTGAGTCTAGGGGTTATTCTGTGCTGTCAGTTGCTCTTTATTCCTTAACTCCATGATGTGCAGGAGATCCCCAGAAACTAGTGCTCTTCTAAAACTATGTCACTGTTAAAGCACTTACAACAAACTGAACAGCAAAATGCTATATTAGCTCCAAGTATGCACACCAGGGTTCCTTGGGCAATCAAACTTGCTGAAATTAAAGGTCAAGAGGTCAGGACTGTAACTTTAAGCAACTCTGGGGAAGGCAACAATCTTCCACCTTTGTTGTATTATGCAAGCTGTCCATGATCACAGAAAGTGAAAAGCAGCTATCAGATCACAGGATCTTTTCAGAGCTAGAAGCACCTGCAGTTAGGAACAAAAGAATTCACAAAGCCCTCCTTTCATAAGGGATGCTAGCTGATAGTTCAGTGTGCTACTCTTTGATAAATGTGTGTACAGTCATCTCAGCAGAAGACAATATAATGGACACTTAAATTTTGTAATGAATCATTTTCCTGTGTTCAGGTTGTCAGAGGAGAAAGTAAAAAATAATTTATTGAAAAAATAAAATCCAGAACATTGAAAGAAGTTTGCATTTTAAACATTTATTAGGGAACAGTCACTGGACTAAAAGGAATTACAGAGTAAAATAAATGCAAAAATGTTGTATTAGCTATCATTTCAGAATTAGGAATGAGAGAGTGAAAATATGCTCAAAATGTGTGTTGTGACTTTCCTAATCCTGTCTGATCATAGAGTACTCGCACTGGCTCCTAGGGAGGCATAGTGAGACAGGGATATATGCACAGCCTGACTAACTAGTGAGAGTAATCAACACCAATTGCCGAGACCTTCAGGCTAAATCTGTGCTCTATGTAATACAGCTAATTCTAAAACAGTACATACTGCTGCTCAGTGTTATATTGTTGCCTATATTAACATTTTAATTTTAATCAGAACTGCAGTTTTCACTCAGCTGTCCTGATAATCCTACTTACCGCTTGTTATTGCACATATAAATTAGCATGAGCTCAGAGATCACAGCCCGGGTTCCTTTCTGATGAAATTAAACCAGGAGATGTGCTTCATGAGTGCATGAGTGCACCTAAATGCTCTCTGCCTGCTAATAGACATAAGTCCCTGGAAATGGACTAGAGTAAAATGAAATTAAATCCACCTAAATATGTACAGTATACCTATCAACTCTTCAGTATTAACTACTCTGTTCAACACGCTCCTGTAGCACTGCTAATGTAGACACAAGGTTTACCTTCACTATTCCACCATGCAATCTTCAGTGTCCAATGTTTCTCCTTACAAACTGAGGGTAGCTGAGGCTCAGACTACTTACAGATCTCGTCAGTTTTGCTGCAAGGTGAAATCAGGACTCATTTGTTTATTCACCTCTGTAAGAGGCTGAAATGTTAATGGTTAATGACAATCAATTGGCCATTTGCAAAAGCAGCAGGGTCTTTGCTAAGGCCAGGTTTGCACTCCCCAACCTAATCGGCGGGGAGAGCTTTTTTTGTCCTCTGATCAACATAGGACAGAGGGGATGCACTCCCACCACCTGAGAATGACCATGACAAACCAATCTTAGTTTAGCAACAAGCTGGATTTTGAGCCAGACTGGGGAAAAGGCTGATAAGAAACACATCCTGCAGAGCTAGGATAATGCTTTTTATCTTGACAATGTCCTCTCTTACACAAGTGGTTCAGGTGTGAAACTCCACTCTGGGGGAGGAATGAGGACATGCCTGAAGGTGTTCATCCTTTCCCATGGAGCATAACTGGCTCAATTATATGAGAAGCAGCTGTCATGTCTTAGAAGGTATCATAACACATCAAAGTCACCCTCAGACACATTTCTAGGACCTTCCACCAGAGAACTGCTCATGATCTACTGTGTTACAATATACAGTGTAAAACTTTTCCCCAAGAGGAGATACCTTGGCATTCCCACCTGAACCTGAATGTTTATTAACCTGCTGAACTTTGTGTTCTGTGGGCTCCCCCACCCCTGACAGATCAAGATCTCTAAATGGTAGCAACCAAGTCTCATTACTGGATCCACTAGATTCCTCTCCTGTATCTACCTCTTATCCTTTCTTTGTCTTTCTTTCTTTCCCTTATATATTTTCTTAAGCAATATTTTTCCACGATATAAATTGTTGCCTTTCTAGAGATAATAGAGAAAACACACAAACCTCCTTTCAACTGCAATGAAATTGTTCTAAAATAAACCTGCCAGATATATATACCTAAGCATCAGTCATTGTGTCATTTCACTCTAATCTACCCCAAGGGATCTATTAACAAGAAGCTCAGTTGCCCTGGCCTTCTGGGGTGGTTCAGAACAACCTAATATCAGGCATGTCATAGCACCCAATGTAAATGGAAAAGACAGTGGTGCACCTGGCCGAACATCCCAAATAGCACAAGTTGAAACGCACATCCAAATAAGCTTTGTGATTCCAGGATTTCTCCCCTTGTGTTCTCCAAAACACTAAAACATTTCCTTAATTTAAGCTTATCTACTCTATTTGGAATTATGTATTGGAATTATGAAGAATATATGATACAAAGAGCCTCCACAGTGTTATATTTTTATTATGTTTTGAAAAGAGCATTGTGATGTAACTGAATATCCAGTTAGAAAAAAATATATTAGAAACACAGAGTTGGAGGAGATGACTCAGTCACAAATTATGCAGGAGTAACTGATACAAGCACTGGACAGTATAGCACTTATTGTATTGAAAAGGTTCTTTAGAGCTATGTGTGGCACACAGTAATTGAAGAATTATGCAATATACTGCTAAGGTCAAAGGTGTGAACTGCAGGTTGATTTCACATGGCAGGCTTTCCCAGCACTCAAACAATGCAAGCCCTGTTTATATGTCCTACAAATATATATAAAGCCTGTGTTTGTTAAGTGACTGAGAAATTCTGGTATCAAGTGAAATTTAGCACAAAGGTGTTCAGTGGCAAATTATTCCCATGTGTCCATTGGCCCAATAGATCTGGCTTTCATGCTTTCAAGCATCTATCCCACTGTCTGCCTGTGCAAGACCACAGACTGTCAGTGTGTACTCATCAAAAAATGCTGGTAAATGGAGATTACCAATATAAGAAATTGAAGCTGTTCTTGCTTTCAGTGTCTGGATTAGAAGACACCCAGACATTTCTGCATGCTTTTTTATTTACCACTGCAGGACTGCTATATTCAGCTTGACTTAATACTCTCATTTCTCTTTCCAGCCCTACTCTCCCAGAAAGGGCAGGATATTATTTCACACCATATAGGAGTCACTAATAATGTTATTTTCATTTTTTAAAGCTCATTTTGCAAACAGTAGTGTAGTTTTTAAGACTTCTCCAGGATGTTATTTGAGTCATTAAACTTCTTCATGGGGACATGTGCTTTTGAAAGGTATGCTGCACATAAGAGAGCAGTGACAAGAAGAGATTAGCTAATTCTCCTGTAAATGCTCATTTTATTTCAGGAGAAACCAGGTTCAATATCTTCACCTAAGAATAAGCATCAGTCCTATCCTTATCTTAGTTTCCCACTCCCAGTTTGTTACAGCAGTTCTGTTAATATTCCCAGCACCTCACTGATACTTCTCTGCAGAAGTAGAGAAATGCACCTGGCGAAGTGGCAAGGACAGAGATAATAACATAACCAAAATCCAGTACAGGAAAACAAAATCCAAAGGAGATCAATGAAGGCAAAAAGCCAAATTAGTACCACACCTAGTAAACTTGGACCCCATCACAGTCATATAGAAAAAGTGACACAAAAGATATCTCACTAGTTGAAACACAACTCACTTTTCATTTCCTCAAAAATATTATTTTAGCCAACTAATATTCGAATAAACCAATGATGCTATACTGCTTCTTTTATGAAGACGTATAGGTTTTCCAAATATACCAGATTAGAAGGTGCTTTTAATTTTCATGAGGAAAGGAACAGTGTGCCTATATTTGCAGTTTGGTTTGGGTGAGGGATGTATCATTGAAGGAAACCTCCTTATTGCCAGCACTTTCCATTTTTCAGTTGTCATCACAGTGCTTCACAGTCCAGACACATTTCAGCAGATTTTGACTTGGACTAGGCATGTGTCTGGTGTGGACTAGACTTGAAGCTTATGCTTCATATTTTCCTAATGTAGGCATCAGCAATAAAATCTCGCAGCACATCTGAGAAGAATGGCCTAACTGATTGGCAGTTTTAACCATGTCCAAAAAATGGCTGAGTCGGGCTTTTTTGAGCAGTTTTTCTCTTTCTTATCTTCAAGGAAAATAAAATCTACCAGAAGTACCAAAAATGGCAGTCAGCCTAAGAGAATATTTTGGCAGAAAATGCCTATTTAATATAGGGGCTTATAATGGGAACTGTTTTTCCATCTCAGTTGCAGCTGTTACCGTTCTGACATAGACTCTTAGCTAATGAAAAGTGTATAGCATTTGCAAAGTGTTTGCTCTTTCAGGAGAAAAGAGGAAATTCATAAAATGTCTAGAAAGGTGTATAAATGAATGCAGAGAATGGAAGCTATTTGCTGGCATGTGGAAAGATTTTGTTGTAGAAATAAGCCACTCAGAGAAAGACCTATACATATATACCATGTAGAAAATGCATCCAAATCTGAGAGCATTAAAACCTGTTACAACACTTCATATATCCCCAGAGAACCCAGTTCTTATGCTATGAGTCTAAGGACTTGTGAAAAAAGTTGCATAAACATCACATAAAATAATTATAACTAAGTTATTTTTGCAAACTATGCATGTATAAAGACCAATTCATAAAAAATGTCCACGTCTGTTACTCACAAATTCTCTAATTCATTCTTGTTTTTATTACCCTCCACTCTATAAAATGTTGTAAGTGAAGTACACATGTATTTATACTTGTCAGTCATGCAATCTATAAAGTTAATGCAATTATCAAATTTAAATTTTCTTCTTGAAAAATGAAGGATAAACTTGAAACCCCAAAGAAAAGATAGTTCTGATTACACTAATAGAAAAACAAACATCCAGACTGTCACTAAGGCTTCAGAATCCGGAATATTTGAGCAGAAAAGACCTGTGCTGGCTGCACTGTTTGATCCATATCTTGCAGCCATAATTAACACCATGCCTTATTTTCACCTCACACAGTTTTCTGTGGCTAAGGGAATGGCCTCATAAAACATTAATTGTTGGTGTCAATCTAACTAGGTTTCAGACCCAAACAACACTGAAGTCCTATTTCACAATATTTTTTCTGGAAAAAAAAGGACGTCTAGTGAAACTTTTGCAGGTAAACTTTCAGAGCTGTAGGCTTTGCCCCTTGTAGATATATGTTTTGCTTTGGTGCCTCCTGATGATAGAGATAAAAAGACTCCTTTTTGTACCAATAATGAGTATATTAACTGAAGCT
>VWZV01003406.1:3820-91178 GCA_013397155.1 Irena cyanogastra
AGCCACAGCATCTAACTGGGGAAAACAGCATAAGACAGTGTAATATCTGGGTTTATTCAGCACGCTACACTCAAAACAAAGCAAAAAAAAAAGGCAAAACATACTTGGTTTAAACTTGATATAGTCATAAAAGAAACAAACTAAGCTCAGACTAGGGACTGTGCTTATTTAGATACTCTCCAACTAAAACAAAGATGTTTCTGGAAATAGTTCTGATTACTTTCCTTAAATAGTCAGCAGCCCTGTTACAAAGTATGTTTTGGAGAATGCTAAGCAGGTATAAGAGCTCTTATTTCACACAAGACAAAGATTCCAGAATCCAGTAGCTGTGGTTATACAGAGACCTCTGACATCTCCTTAGAATCCAAGATTTTGATTAGTGTTTCACATAGGGTGACACATACCTTTATAATACTACACAGTAAGGAATACTTACCTACAGCAGTACAACACCTCAAAGCAAAATCAAAGCAGCTACATCTGCTTGTGCTATTTTTAATTTTCCTATTATGCTTCACACAAAGAGAAGGGACATTCACTGGATACCATTAAATAACACTGTAACAGAACACAGGCCTTTCTATATTAACTGCTTAATAATTACTTTCCAATAGCAAAATCAAAACTATAAAATGTTAATTTAAGAGTTTTCTTGCTTACTATAGTTTCCTGAGAACCTGATGTTTCACTGGCTTTGTCTCTCTTGTCATTACTACCCTTTTATGTTACTGTGCATTTCTACTTTTGGTAGAATATTCCTCCAAAAGAATTGCCTACCTTTAGAGACATAACACTAAGTGAAAAATTAATGGGCAATGAGCTACTATAATTGAAGATCAGTATTTTCCAGTAAAAATACACTTTCTGAACTTACCATTACCATATTACATATAAATTGTATTCATTATATTCTACGACTATGAGGCAGACAAGACATGTAGGAAAAACATTATTCTTGACTGCAAGAAATACAGTAATTACTCCTCATACAGTCTGCACTGTTAACAGCTTAACAAGTCTTCCACATGATAAATTCCTGAAGAAGGTATTTTTCTTGAATATCCATGCAATTAAAAAATGGGATTTGGATCTGTAATTGCTAGTTTTAAAATAATTACAAGGCATGTACCTTTTTTTAAAGCCTGATTTAACATAATATGAAATCACGTGGGACATCAGACTAAAAATTGCTGTTGCAGTACACAATGATCTGGTATCTCTATGGCAGGAATACCATTGGTATTTATCATCTTACCTTGCCACAAGAACCAAAATACTCTTACAAATGGAAAGTAGTTTTCCATACCATTCACTAGAGTTTATTCCATGAAAGTAACTTTAGAGAATACTAGTATTTTTTAACTCTTAGTATTGTAGACACTAATAAGTTTTAAGCAGCAACCCAATACTTGGGATCTGTCCCATGACTTCAACCCAGTACAACTTTTATTTGATCAAAACTAGACATATTACATCAACTTACTACTCCAGGTCAGCGGTCAATATTACATATTCACAAACAGAAAACATGCTTCTACCATGTTTAATAGTTGCTTATTCTTAAACCTATCTACTTTTGATTATGCCTTGGGGTTTTTTTTTCTAAAAACTACTACTACAATAAACACATTTTTACCACACTAAGTTCCTAACAGGAATATTTCAATTTTATCTTTACTATTTTCTTATTTCACTCACATTCCTTAATAATCTACTCCATTAAAAAATTCCTTGATATCTCTTGCCTCATCGAGATCAAAACCTCTAATTAGTCTGTTCCTTTCCAAACTGAAATGTCTCATTCTGAATAAAAAGGATGAAGATATGTGCTATAAAGCATTCCAAATTCTTTTAAAGTGATTCAAGTTGTTTCAATAAATAAAAAGAAATAAGTAAATATAATTTTAAAAAGTCCAATGAAGCCATAAACAGAAAACATTATACCATAATGACCATAAACTACAATCATTTCTTTATGCTGTAGCACCTGTATGCATTTTCATTTCCTCTCAGAATATCTCATTACATAAACTAGCATCCCACAAAACAGGATTCTTTAATCGGAAGGGCAAAAGGAAAGATACTGACTTTGGGAATTTCCACAAATGTCAAACCAGTAGACAGTGATATTCTATGCTGGAATTAATTCATGTCATACATCAGTATATTTACTAATTAGGAAATAGCATGATTTATTTTGTATGTACTGATGCATCAACACTCAGGTTAAATCTAGTTGGCACGAGAATTAGAACAGGAAAAAGATTTCAGAGTCACCATCACAGAGTGTCAAGACTAGTCAGGATTTCTAAGTTGTAGTTTTGTTTTAATGTTTAATATGGTCAAAAACAGCAGCAACACTTGACATATTAGCAGCCTTCCTGTATAAGCTTTCTCAGCTTTCCTGAGAAAGTTGTGGTGAAAGCTCTAAAGAGAGGTGAACAATAGTGGATGAAAGACAACAGTCATATTCTGAAATATGAAAGGTTCTGCCTGGAATGGTGGAAAAGCTTTCTCACCATGAGAACAGTCAAGCAGTGGCACAGGCTGCACAGGCTGATAAGGTATTCTTACCTTTGGAGATTTTCAAGGTCTGACTGGGTATAGCCCTAAACAACTTGGTCTAATCCCACAAGCGACTCTGATTTTAGCAGAAGATTGAATGGCAGAGACTTCTTGTAGACCCTTCCAACTTCAATTTTCTGACAACCTTATTATTTTTTGCCAGGTATAAAGAAATAGCTTTCTTATGCTCTTCTGAAGAGCAGCGTTCAGGAAATGGCAGTGACTGGCATCAATACTTCTACTGCAACACCTCTGCATGAACCTTTTTCTTAAAAAACACAGATGTCAAGAAAACACTATGGCTGCCTCATTAATGGTTTATTTTTATATCAGCAACCACTGATGGTTTCCAGGTTCACTCTAAATTTGATAGGTTCTCTGAGCCTTTGCACAAAAAAAACCCCTTTCCTTCTGTTATCTTTGAAGTTTTCTTTTGTGTGTGCTCTGAATGCTTCCCAGAAAATTCCCAGTTGCCATTATTCAGCAGATTCAAGACTTTTGTTCTTCCTAGCCTTCTTGTTGTTCCACTGAATTTCAGTAATTCAGGCTCAACATGCTCTACTGTTCTTAGAAGCCACCATCTCAACCTCCCTGTAGAGTTTTTCACCTGATGCAGTACCTGGCAGCTAGAACAAGGCAAAAAGGCAGCCTACCTCTCTGCTATCCAAGCACAAGAACAAGCAATAACATCAAACTAGCAGCTGAACAAACAAAACAGGTACTCTCAGTCACACTGCTATTTGTGCAAATAAACTACTGATTCTGGAGTAAGGGCTCAAGAGTTTGCTGTTAATTTCAACACAGCAATGAACTGAGCTGTCCTGCAATTCTGAAACAATTCAGCTTAAGAAACTTGTATAGAAACATTTATGCACAGCTATGGATTTCATGAATGCATGCATTCCCTTCACAACCTACTGATTTATCTTTTCTTTTTCTCCTTCACTGTTCTGTTGACAGTATGTATACATTCACTTTCAACACAAAAGACATTTAAAAATGTCATGTCTCATGTGGATTTTGAAGTACATTAGATTCTTTAGCACAACATTATATGTCAAAGTTAAGCTCACGTGAATGCCTTAAGTATGCCTACCACCATTCTCTCATCAGAATATTGTATGTTTCAATTTCAAAGCTGATTAGTATATATTAATTAGACCAGAAAAAAAAGTAAAAAGGCCATCCTAATTACTGGTTTCAATGCATACTTTCCATGACAGTTTCTCATTTCAGGCCACAACAGAGCCATTGCTTCTGGAAGAGGATTTATTCAGATACTCAGGAAGATAAATCTCACTGATTATGTATTGAAATGATAAAATGTCCCACCTATCTCCTTTCAGTGCAAGTCAGTTCATGACTTAAGAATATCATTGAAAATGTTTACTACAAGAGGAAATAAAATCTTATACACGACTATATTAAGCTTAAAAAATTAAGCTAAAGAAGAAATCATTCTTAGGTTGCTGATCCATGCTGGTTTTCCATCTGAAATTAAAGTTCATAATATACCAGGGTTTCACAGAAATGCACAACATATAAAATAATACTATTTACACCCTGCATTCAGGCCTACATGAAGGATGAGGACACATGTGGTTGATCACCCACACAAGAGAGTAAACTGTTATACTGGGCAAGTGTCATATAGCTGTGTTCTGCCACTCCCAAGCAATTAAGAGAATACACTCTTACACTTCTATTTTAGACAGAAATTTCAATTCATACCCCTCCAAATGAATGCAAAATTGCCCATGTTATACCGAACAGATATTAAATGCCAGTATGTTGAAAGGAAGTTAGAGCTGAACAACCTGTACTACCTCTAAACACTGAAATGTTGGGCTTTTGCTGCCTTTTGTGTTTTGGAGTATGGTGGCAAGGGAGTAGACAAGAGGAAAAAAGTAGTTTTAAAAACAGGGGTATTAGAAAGGCAAGTCACTTATTTTAGTCTTTTTCCTAAGTGGTTAAAAGAACTATGCAGCAGCTCCACAACTCTTTTTTATATGTACACCTGGGAAGAATACTGAATCCTGTTACTTTCCTCACTGTTACCCTGATGTGGTTTAGACCAGATGTTTAAATGTTACAGTATGTACATTTTCTTTTCTTCTTCCAAGGCACAAGCAAAATAAGAGGAATATTTGACTTCACTCCACAAGAGACCTATTTAATAGTTTGGCGGTTATGTAAGTAAAGGTAGCTTGGCTAAGTCAATGTTGACGACATACAGAACGACATGATCCTAATGAGTTGGAAAATATTGGCTCTCATGAGATTCAACCAGATGCTACTGCGCTGAGAAAGCTACTGTATTATTGAATTTCATTTTTATGAGGTAAAATTTATTATTCAACCATTAAGGTATCCCACATGAAATCTTGCATAAAATAGTTTTACAGTTACTTTCTGGAAAATAGATTTTATTTTAACTTTAAGACATCATTTACATGAGGGATTCAATGCCTATTTGATCACCTTCAGTAGAGAAATGTAAGGTCTGCAAGCAATTTTCCCAAAAACACCAGATTAATGGAACCGAACTGTCAACAAAATAATGAACTACCTGAACAGGACAAGGAAAAAGTGGTAGCAAGTTCCAGTTTTCCAGAGTAAACTAAAGCCATGTGTGACTGTGTATGTATTTTCTTGGCAAGCTGAAACAGTTAGGAACAGAGTGCTTCAGGTACTTACTAACAAATAATGGAAAAAATACACAGTAAAATCACTCTATAGGATTAACCATGTTCAGTCTTTGAAAGATCTTAACTAATGCTGTTTTCCTAATATTTTGGTATTTTGTACATTTACTTTTATTTTTCCAATTGTGTATTAATAATCGTAATAATATTAACATCTATACATGCAATAATGTAGAAAACATGATGTATTTCAAATTCATATTTGTTTCCACATTTATAGTGACTGAAATGCAGAACCGGGATGCTTCAAAAGCATAAAAACTCATGTTATTTGACTGACATGTAACATGCTGTTGGGCTTGTATACCAAAAGGATTATAAAATTAAACCAAAACATAAATTTCCAAAGAGTTACATGCAGATTGAAGACTGGTTTTGTGCTATTTTTTTTTTATTTTAGATGTAATGCATTAAAAAGTTAGTAATGCCTTTTCTTGACCCATGAAAAAGAGCAAAAAGCTGTTTGCAGCTGTTTAACTTGCTGTTTGTTATGCTGCATTTTGTCACTTGCATTCCCATCTATTTTAAGTTTCCTATACTTTTTGTTCTTGCACAACTGTTTCAGGCAGTTTGCATCAATCTTGTACTTAAATGATAATGCCTAGTCATTCAAGTAGTAAGTTTAACTGTTTATATCATCTCTCCTTTTTAATCTATCTTGACTTCTAAGAACCCTAAAAAGAACTTTTTCCTAACTGGACATTTAAATATATGGATTACAAAAGGTGTAATTGCAATGAAGGGAGTTAAGTGCTTTCAGAAGTTTCATTAAATTCCATATAATTTATAATCCAACACCTGCTCTTAGCAGAACTGAACCATCTCAAGCTAAGACAGACGTAATATTTAAATATATTGATAAAAAATTTCTAGAATAAAAATCATACATCTTTCGTGACCTATTCATTTTATCTGTCCTCCACAATTTCTGAGCTCAACCAACCACAGTACTGCAAGCATCTTTGACTGTAAGTTTTAAGATAAGAGACCTTACTAATATATATGAGGAATAGAAATTTCAGGTAGTACAAGCATTTTGTTTTTAAATTCTGTCAGAAACCAAACATACACAACTTGCTTTTGAGACTTCAATTTTTTTTTTTTTCTGACAGCTTGCCTTTGGGCACGTTAATTAAAGAATAAACTCTCAGATGATCTAATGAAGACAGCAATCTAATAACAAACTTGGGAATATTTGAGTAAAGTGTCTTTCTCCTAATAGGAAAAGGGTTCTGAAGAACAAGGGGAGGAACATAGATGGGGGACAGAAGGGCAATCTTCAAGCAATCTTCCCTTTCTGGTATTCCATTTATCTATTATCAAAAAGATAATTTTTTATTATCTTTTTCAAAAAGAATTTGTCGAGGGTAGCGCTCAGAGAGGTTGTTTTGCATCCCTAGACCAACTTCAGCCTCAATTACCTTTGAAAAAAGTTTTGGAGCAGTGTAACATTTCGGCTCCAGATGAAAATTTAGGACAGAACCCCAGATACTGGCAATAAACTCCGTTCATATGTTTGTGGAAACACACAGTGCAGAGCTTCCCTTTTAAACTAGATCCACAGAAGGTCTTTCAGCCATTACCTAGCAAACAGGTTCCCAAAGGGGTCTTTGTATCTTGTGAGCCTCTCCACAGCAGGTGAAAGGGCCAACAGTCACATGTTCTTCCCTAAGGTTTCCTCTCTTCCTGCAACTCATGCATCTGTACTTGTCTTCCTATTAATTTTTGGTTTTCTTAACTTCTACTGCTTTTCTACTTTAACTCTTTCTACCTGCTTCTTGTTTTATATTCCTCTGTTCTCCTCCCTTTTCATTAGGTGATCCTCTTTCTCCTGTTTTTCTTCCTTCCAATTTTTTATTTCTATTTTCCCCTATAGTATCTTTTCCTCTCCTAGAGAACATCTTAGCCCATATTGTAAGCCCATATCATAAGTTTCAGTGATAAAGTTCTAAAACTGGAAGAGATGGCTGTGTTGGAAAAAGCATATAACGACACTTTCAGCACAATGGCTGCTAAGAAAGATCTCAGCTGAGAGGTTACAAAGGTTTGTGGTACCACTTTTGAGTCCGAGTAATACTGAACTGATGTGTCAAAGAAGCCCAACACTCTCAAAAGCCCCAACAAAGACATAAAGAGCTCAGCAACAACTGTTCCAGTCCAATAGTATTCCTCAATCACACAAAAAAGTGGCAATACAGACATAGGCAGTTGAGAAAGTTGCAGGCTATGTAAACAAATGGCAAACACATTTGAGACTAGCTATGTATGTGGAGCTATCTAGAGAAGAAAAATTTCAATTCACAGTATATCAATGAAACAGGTTGGCAGAACAGATCTGGGTGGGTAGCTAATAACTGACTATTTCCATAGGAGGACACATTTCATTCACAAACTACAAAACAAGCATGATGTTACACTGAGTATCAAGAATGTACAAAATCCTGTGGTCAGCCTATAGCAGCCAGATTTGCTGGAAACCTTGGGATAACAGCAGACCACTACAAGCACAAGAGAAAATACATAAGCCCTTTCTTTCTTTTCAGAATAATGTCACATATAGGGAGGGCTTTTTATTTTTATTTTTTTTTTATTTTTAACAGGGAAAAAAATCTGGATAGAGACATAGCTGCTTGCCATATTATATTTCTAATTAGTTAGAAAAATGGCTTTTAGAAGTTTGAAAATGTAAACAGAGAAGAAAATTTGGGGCACTGTATTCATGAAACACATAGTTTACAATTCTTTGAAACAGCAGAATATAAGCAATTAATTTCAAGAAAAAGACTCCCTGAAAACTAGGATAAAGTGAAGGAAAGGGAATCTTGGAGTATTTTGTTGCTATTTCCTGCAAGAACACTACAATTTAATATAAACATAATCAGAAAAAGGAAGGACAGCAAACAGCAATTTAAAAAGAAGTGTTTATACTTTCATTACTCGTAGTAAATTAATCAAAGAAATATTAATCCACAACACCATAGAGATGGAAACCTATTTTCTTAAAGTATTGCTTCTGTGCATAGCCAAAACCAAGTTGGGCTAAGATGGAAAACACAATACCATGGGGAAAAGGCAATTTTTTCCTTGAGAGTTTAGGTTACACAAGAAAAGCTCATCTGTTCAGCCACAAAGATTCTCAGAGACACAGTGGCAGGAGGGGGAGCCCAAATACCTTGCCAGGCTACTGCCAGGCCCAACACATGAGCCCTGTAAGGCCACTCTGGACATGGCTAAAGGAGCACTGGGGCATGCAGTGGCAGGCAGGAACTCAAAACAAGGACTCCAAGAAACATTCAGCAGCTTTTGTTTTAATTTGGAGAAACTAAGTTTAATATAAGTAAAAGTGTTTAACAGATGTGCCTTGTTTACTGACAAGTTCCTTACTGACTGCATTATCCTCATAGCTACTCCATTAAAAAAATAAAAAAAGGAATGAAAAATGACAAAAGAAAAGTTGAAATTTCAACTTCCCTGTGCAAATACAGTCAAGTATTTTTTAAGAGGCTTACACATGTTACTGTTAAAGTATGTGGAAGCTGACCCTAATTACAAGGATGACTTTCAACAAGGCATGATATTAAATTTTACACAACAGTATTCAAACAAAAAGGTAGTAGGCTTATAGAATCAACCAAGCCAAAAATTCAGACAAAAGGATTGACAGCAGTCATTTCATAGTCTTGAACACAAAGCTGCCTTCTGTCTAGTTAACACCAAGCACAACTATAGAAGTGTAAAATTTACCAGGTGAAGCGTTAAGCCATGAACAAGAGAAGATCAAAATAAGTGCATTATATTGTTCATTTACTTTATTTGAAGTGCTTAGAATGTGTGCTCCAGATTTCTATTCTGCAAAGATACTCCTAGCAGAGTTGTTTCACAGTTCATTGAATTGATGGACTGAAACATGCTAAATAAGGTTAGTTTGAAACTGCAAACCCTAAGAGCATCTGAAGTGATCAAACAACTGTATTTTCAGATTTCTCTGTGGTGTGGATTGTAAACCTGCTACATTTACAAGTACCAGGACTTGAAAATAAAATATCATAATCCCATTCTTAGGTAACGCACACAGATTGAAGGAATAAAGACAATAACTGAATTCCAACAGAAGGGCTGCACAAAAATACAACAGTTCTTTTGCAACATTAGATCAACACAGATTTGGCTTCAATAAATAGAAGGAGTGAAAGAGAAGAATGGAAAGGATCAAGAAAAGCAGGGCTGAAAGACTTCCAGGGGTCTAATCCACCACTCTGCTTCAAATCACGATTTTCCGCACCTAAATAATTCTCCTAACACATTCTCCAAGACTGGCAATGCTGGATATTCCAAAATACCTATTATTCTTGTTATGGGTTTATTCACAACAAATAACCAATAACAGCTCTGAATTATTCTAGCCTGCATAGAAAGCTAAAAAAAAAAAAAGAAAGAAAGAAAAAAGAAAAAAAAAAAAAAAAATTTGTGGATTACTTGAAAACTCTGGTTTCGTTCCCAAAATCTATGGGTGTTTCACAAAAAGATGACAGGTAACAAGTTTCATTATTTATGTAATCATCACCAACACTTGCATATCTTCAGCAATTTCACTACAGTTAAGTAACATTTATTTACAAAATAATGAGAAACATCTGCAGCCCTTCTAAAGAATTCAATGTATGCCATTGATTAATAAAGCCCTTAATAATACAATTTCACCTCTGAATGATCCTGAAGTAGTAACATTATACTATATAAGGTACCAAAAGTGGATGTTTCAGATGAAGGAAGCATGGAAAAATTATCCTGTATGGGAAAACGAAATGCATCCAGAAATTGGTGCCAAGGAGTGAAGCTGGGTGGCTTAGCTTACATCCTGGATTATAAATATAAGCTATAAATACCCATATACACACAAAAAAACATTCTGTCTGTTAGCTATCATAAGTAAAAACCTGGATTTAAAGGATATAGCTGCATGGACACTCACTAGGAGTGCTCTGTACCACAATAAATACTTAACCAAAAGCATCATGTATTTACCTGAAGTTTGGAAAACCTCATTCAGTAAAGCTTCATTTACAACCACTGAACTGACATTTCCAACAGGATGACACCAGCTCTGATAAATAGTTTGAAGTAGAAGGGTTTGAGCTCTAGTTGCTTGAACTGTCAAATTAGGGAGCTCAAAAATGCATTCTGTTAGTGGGACATGAGCTCGCTTGGTCCTGTTTAAAATAAAAGAAAAAAAGGAAAATCATTACTTTAGCACATAAAAATAACCATTTTAAAACTTAGTCACAGAATATTAGAGTATAAGCAGTTAGTTTGTAAGGTTGGAACTGTGTGTTTATTAGATTTACTAGATTAGAGCTGATTCTACTTACTCTGAAATAAAACATAAACAGAAATTGTTACATGATTTAACTTTATATCTCCCTCCAGAATGTGACAGAAGAAAACCCATAAATTTTTATCTAATTATCCCTTGGTTTGAAAATATTTTTAAAAAGCAATTCCATGAGCTCCCATCAAAACAAGAGTTAGTCAAAACTATGCAGATACTAAAAACACCTGTTCAAAAAGTGAATGTTCCAGATTTTTTTATTTACAAAGCTTACAGTGCATCACTAAATGACATATGGCTAGTGACCCAAAAAGATACAGACAATATTCATACATCAAAATACAAATAAGCCCACATTCTGTATTTTGCCAACAGATCTCATCAAGTGATTCTACTATTTTTCAATGCCTTATCTTTTAATTGGAGAGGAGTAACAAGAGGAGACAGGCATTCGATAGGGCAAAGTAAAGGACATTTGTTTGGGAAATAAATTCTTCTGTGACAATATAATCTACCTTTAACAAGAATGCTTTACAAAAATTATGGCAAAGTCAGTAATTTACTTTTTCTTCCTAATTTACACATTATTACCTGAAATAAAGAAACAGACTGATTTGCTACATTCAACAAAACTATAAAGGTTCTTTAGTCCACTCGGTTTGGAGCCTTTTCCTGTATCATGTTTTTAACATTATCATTCTTGCCCTAATCACCTCCCACTCCACCACTGAAATGTACTTTTTCTGCTATTTAGCATTATTTTCTTTAATGTCCTACATTGGACATTGGAACTAGGCTGGAACTAGGAACTAGATGATCTTTAAGGCTGCACCAAATCTTAACCATTCTATGATTCCATGAAATATATGACATTACTGATGCACGTATTAGCTCATTCTCATTCTGGAGCATCTCCTCCATTAGAAAATTTTAGGGACATGTTTAAAGCCCCTTAAATAGTAAGTTACTGTTACACCGGGAATCAGAACCTCAAATGAGGCAAAGCTGCTGAAGCTGCACACAAAATCCATTGGCCCTGAAAAAAAGCATGCTTTACTAAAATGCTCAGAGACTGAAAATGTAGAGACATGCAGACATTAAATGACTCTTTAGATCAGCAAAATCAAAACCTTCCAATGAACTCTCAGAAGCAGCCATAATACACCATATCTCCTTATGTAGGCCCAAAAGAAAATGATAGCAGCTGTATGACCTAACATGTGTGAGATAGTACTGGCACCAGAGACTCTGCAGGAGGCTCCATGAATTCAGAAGCAGGCCATTTGAGATGCTCAAATTCTAAAACCTTCACCAGCATGAAATGACACAAAATTCTGGTAATAAGAAGTAGAATTCTTGAATATTCTGTATCTGATTGTGAGAATGGACCTTCACCAAGACAACTGTGAAGAGAAAAATACTACATCACTTCTCAGACCCAGGATCACTATGCTCTAGATGCAGCAGTAGTGTAATAAAATATTCTGCTGCTAACACTTTTGGCCCATAAGCTGCAGATGCGACTTATGAAGCATGGTTTGGAAATAAGCACTCTGAACATCTGAAGATACCTCTCAACCACTGTGTTTACTGGTGGTACAGCTAAACATAACATGATCAATTTGAATTTAGACTTGGCCATACAAGCATGCGCCTCAAGTCTAAACAGAGCTCCTTCCTTAAATTCCTTGTCAATACCAGCAAACAGCAGGTAAGTGCAAACCATTTTCTCTGGACCAAGAGGAATTAAGCTCAGTGTTAGATACCTACAGTAAGAACAAATATCCCCAACTAACACTGTGGTCTAGAACCTTTTAAGGTAAATTGAAAGACAACAGCACCTGTAGACATAGCAGATAGCCATTCATCCAAGATCTGAGGATTACAAATGTAATGTCTCTGCAGGTAACTGTTTCTGCCCACTGCTTATACATGGACATGACAATACTTCTCAGCTGTGGATGTCTACACCACAAACCAAAGTGTCACATAAAGTCCATCCACAACAGCCATTGCTCCTCACTATTTTAACACAAAAATAAAAAGAAAAATTTATTCTTACGGAAGATACTCTCACATGAAAGATTTTCAGAAATGGATGTAAATACAGATGAAGGACAAAGAACAAACAAAAACAGATGTTGTAACCTTCTGTAATAGTAATCAGTATTCTTTAGAATGAGATTTTCCAACCTCATAAAGCTTGGAATCAGAATTACCTGTCTCAAAAATGCTGAGAAGGAGGAGGAAACCAGAAACAAGACTGCCTCTGATTTGCAACTCATTTAAAGCTAATGACACAATTATGCTGCCAGCTTCAAATGCCATTTGCAGAAAAAAAAAAGGATGAAGGAAAAATATTTCATGTTTATATGGAAGAACTCAGCCTTGTGTTTGGTTGTAGAAATTTCTTTCATATGAACACACACCATGCTCCACAACACCCCCACAAAAAGAGCAGTCTCCTGTTTGAATAAATCTGTCTTTGAAGTCTGAATCCACCTACAGGTACAGCCTTTGTTGCTAGAAAAATCAAAACTCATTAGAGGCCTTTGAAGAAGAGATCTTTTTTTAAGCCTTGTTTGCTTGGTTTTTTTTTTATTTTGTTTGTTTTAATAGGAGTCACAAACACCAAACGAGCTAGAACAAAGAAGCTACATATGATCTGATTGGGGGAACTTTGCATCTCCCACCTGCCTCATCTGCTGATAGCCAAGTACACATCTTTCTGGAGTACATGACCAGACCCATTCCATCAACTGCAGCACAGAAGGTCACCAAAAGCATAAGAAATACCTGTACAAAACTCCTGAAGCTGTTCATGTTTCAGTTTGAAGTTTAAACACACTGCAAACCTTTCCTGAAAATGCTCTTCTCACAAAAAGACAAATCATAGAAAAGAATGTATCCTGACACATCTGAATTTAGCTGGCATAAAAAATCCATTTAAAAAAAGTATTTTTCTAAACATCAGAAAATTACCTAGTCTGAAAATTAGAACTACTTTAAGGAGAGATGAAACAAAAACTGAAAATAATACCGGTATTATGTCAGGCAAATAGAGACAGATGCTGCCTGGTTTTAAAAAAAAATCAAAACAGGACAAAAAAAAAAAACACCAGTAAAGAATTACACTTTGACTCAGACACCCAAAAGGAATAAAGAGCCTGGAACACATTCTGGTCATTTCTACCACACAAACGCACAAGAGAACACATGATCACTGCCTTGTGGATACAATTATATAAAACGTGCCCCATTTCAGCTCCTCAGATACACAGGAAATGCTCTGTGCAAATGTACACACATACACCTGCAGTCACTCAAAAGCTCTGGATACCATGAAAAGCACAGGTAGAGACTACAATTCTGAAACCTCTTCTGATGTTCATCCCAAATTAGAATTTGAATTGTTTTCCTAAAAATTCCTAGAGTTCAAATCCAAGCTCAGTAATCTATCAATTTGAGCAAAATAGGTATGCATGAATAAAGAAGTATAAAAGGCAATTCTGTACTTAGGAAAATCCACTCCTGTGAAACAAAATGGTATACACAATAATAAATTTAGTTTCAAATTTAATATTAGACAGACAGCATAACTCATTTGTTTTACACAAAACTGGAGTTAGAAAACTAGCTATGCATGTCAGAAAAGCTTTTGCAGGCATTACCTGGAAAGAAATGTAATGCAGAGTGACATCAGATTGTTTCTTGGTATTTTTTTTTAAGCCATGTACTGTAATCCTTTATTATTTATCTGAGCATGAAAGTGCACTGTTACGTATTTCTTTTCTGATATTTTTTTCCTCTTGTTATCCTTTCACACAACATTTTCTCTATTTTCCCCCTTATTTCTGAATACTACTTTGCACGTTTAAAATAAGTATTTCAGAACAAAATGTGTTTAAAGATTTCAAAACACGAGCTTCCTAATGTAAAATTGGGAAGGAATAAAGAAGGTAGAAAACATTTTTCAGCAAACTTCAGAATGAACATGACTCAACAATAAGTCCATCTAAGGACATTTTTATTAAAAAATTAATGTATTTCGGAGGGAATCTGAAGAGCTGTGACAATCACAGAGTATAGCAGTGCAAAAGATTTTGTTTTAAAAAATTACAGCTACTGTACTGACCTATGCTACATTCAAAACTTAAAAGTTTCACATAAAATTGTCCCTTAGGAGTAGTAACAGCATATGAATTTTTTTTAACAATATGCAAATCCTACACTGCCCGTATTTTAACAATCCCATAGGAATAAAGTCTTCTGGTCCTTTTCAGATATTTTTGGAGGAATGGGAAGTTGAAAATAAATCCTTTTTTACAGAAAAAAAAATCAAGGCAGAGGAAGCATTGTACCATGTGTGCAGCAAATGCTCCTTAAAGGAAATTTTAACTAGACCAGGCCAGTGATGAAAGTACAATTATAATTCAGGATTTATTATAATAGTTTTGAAACACAAATAATGCATTTAAAAGATCTTAAAATGTAAGTTTGCCACCAAACTGCACCTGTTAATATGGAAAATACATCATTAATAAGGTATTGAGCTATATTTAACCAAGTTTTATGACCCAAGAGATATATTCAAGTAATAAATGAAAATACAAGTACAAATAATTTTTTTCCGTAAACCAAATCAGATCTGTGGTTCTATACTGTACCATTAAATTTGCATTAAGCAACTTCATATCAAAACTCTTCACCTTATTAAAAAGTTGTGGCACATAATTTGGGTCTAAGGACACCACTTAAACTGCATTTTAGAATTGCAACAACAATAGGAATATTTATTTCTCAAGTCTTTACACTCAAGAGTTAAGATGCAGTTCTGAACATATGTTCATTTAACTGAACAGGTTAAAAAACCACCAATTCAAACACCCTTCTCTAGGGGAAAATAAATCCTAACTAGCAGGATAGGCCACTCATTAAAGCTGAACTTGGACAAGTTCCAGAATAAATTTAAAGAAATATGAACAAGCAAGTCTTGCTGTGTAATGGCATGGAGTGAAAATGAATCTGTCCTAATTAAATGATTTTTAAATACTCTTTGGTTGTAGCCAGTTTGCTGACAAACTGTAATACAGACTTGCTGAAATATTTTAATAAATCTGGAGTACCATTAAAGAAAATAGTTTTCTTTGCTGTTTTTGAACAAAAACATGAATTGGTCCTTATTATATAGCATGCATAGGCATGAATATAACCAATCCATGGAAGTTCACAGGCCCGTTATGAAATACTTTTAGTTTGTAGACTTTAGGAACAGCAACTCCTTCTTGTAAAATCAACACCTCAGAGTGATTGAAAGAATATAGTGGTGAACAGCTGGGTCCAGAGGTTTATACAGAGTCCCCAACTGCAAAGCTGTAACCTGCAAAATGTTTGAAAAAATTTGATTTTTGTTATTACTCATATCCTGTACAGTAAAACACGATTAGTTCATTTTTTCCAAAATAACAAAACCAGTAACCTGCTACTAGAACCTAGCAATTGTGCCTTAGAAGAACCTGAATAATTTCAGTCAGCATTTGCTCACCTTTCTTCTTCGGCAATCAGAAAGTATACGCTGGTTTTATAAGACATGAGCAAAGGCTTCATCTACATACCTACAACAAATCTGTATTTCTACTTAATCTGATGTTTGATATCTAATTTTAAAAAACTGAAATTTTTGATCCTTTTTCTTAACATTTAAATAACTATTATTATTGTTAAGGAAACAATGTCTAGCTCCTTAAGGACAAATATCAAACCTCTAAAGGGAACACGTAGGAAGGGAAGTAGAAGTACTATTGTTTGAAATGCCAAAAAGGAAGTCACTGCTATTCACAAAAAAACCCAAACATATCACATGTCCACATATACTAACATGATTTTCAGTCTTCAGAGAGCAGCATACAATTATTCATGCTAGAGGATCAAGGGAGTTACTATCAGAAAAACCCCAAACAATTAAACTTGCTTTAGAACACTTCATTCCAAAAACACCTCCAAGACTGATGTCTTCAACTTCTGCTGTTCTACAGACTTCACTAAAGGCTGCCAGGTATCTTACATCATCTCTGACATAGGGGAATTTTCAGGAGCTGCAGCTGCCTTAGCCTCTTATTTTTTGAAAAACTGTTAATCATACAATTTATTACAAGAGAGAAAACAATGAACTTCAACGTTCACCAATTTTTTATTTTTTTAGTAAATCAAAACACAAACTTGCTATTTCTGAAAATTTTTCATACGGGATTAGAAGAGGAAAATGCTATCATTTTAAAATGGAGATCTGCATAGATTTTTTTAACATCAATTCTGAAATATAAGTTATCAGTGATGAAAACATTTTTGCAAATTGTTCAGTCACATGCAAACTTCAAAAAAATCCCCACAGATTTCCTTGTGAAAACAAAATATAGGCAGAGTACAAACTTTAATATGGCTTAGATAATGAACAGAGGCTTAGAAAATTCTCAATTCTCAGTACAGTGTGTGTTTTAATGGAAGAGTAAAATTCAGCTTTATACAGCACAGCAAAAATGAATGCATATTACAAGAACAAAAATCACAAAATCAAAACATATCTAAAAGGAAGCCACCTTAAAAAAAATACTTTTTAAGCACAGAATGCACAACTCCAGACATGTTAGAAGCTCTAAACTTGGGTTGTTTTTAAAATAACTTTATTCATTTTGTCCCATCTGGTCATTAAGGTTATGACCATTAGATTAAAAATTATGATTGCTACATGCAAATAACAATACTGGTTTCTGATACAGCAAGAAGTGAGAAACAGTGACCTATGCTATGAGACAGCATGAGAAGAAAGTGTGTAAGAAAAAGCAAACACCCAGAACGTGAAGGTAGGAAAGTTCTGATTTTCCCCAACACAATTTGAGCCTTACTAAGCATCTGATGAGTCTTTTTACCTGCAGAATAAATGTTTCAGAAATCAGAAAAGAAAGCAGTCCATGATCACTTTTAGCTTGGTCATTGTCTATGTGCCTCAAAATGCAACAGATCTGAACTAAAAATTTGTTGATACCAACAAGGGATTTGGGGTTTTCAGTCTTACTTTTGGACATAAGATAAACTCAGGCAGCTGTTGAAATTGTAATGCAGGAACATCTTAAACCTGCAGCTGCATTAGAGAAACATATTTAGGATGTTTAGGTCAAATTCAGCTTACTGCCTCATCAATGGGACAGATGCTAGGGATTTGAACTGCCATCAAACTGCAAGTGGACGTCAGTGACTAATTGCTATTTCTTTCTTTGCAAAAAACTCTTTTTCTAGGCATCAGTTAATACTTGCCTCCAGAAGTAATCAAAGTGATATATATTTTAATATATAAAATAATAAAATTACAAGGTGATAACAAGCAGACCTCAGTCTTCTTTATGTATTTAAGTTTTTGATATGTCTAAATCATATATATTAAGCATGAAGTTACATCTTTAAAGAACTGCACCTTCAGAACTCCACAAGGTGTGGGGTGGAGATCTGAAGGGAGAAAAAAAAAACTTTTGTCATAGAATGTCCTCAATGTGAATTAAGAACTTTTTTAATTACTTACACTTTAAATGTCCAGTCTTTCTTTACTTCTGCAAGAAGGTTCTAACTTTTTAACTTGGATCTAGGAATTCTCCTGTTATTGATGGTGGGTGTTAGTGAGAACAAGGGAAGGGATATGACAGCTGCATTATGTTCCACAACATTCAAATATAAAAGCCATGAGAAAAATCAGTATTCATTACAGTGGCCAAAAATCAAAACATATTACAAACAAAAAAAAAGGCAGAAGCAAGTCTGAAAAGAATCAGGGACATTCAGCAAAGAACTTTTACACCTACATTTTAATTGTGCTTTGCATCCTTTCCTGAGAAAGATATCCTACATGAAAAAGCAGCAATGCCAACCTAAATGCCAGCCATCACTATCATTTATCTTGTAGGTAAATGTTAGTTGTGGGTGGGAGACAAGAAGGAATCAGCTGAAACTTGCCGATGCTGTAACTAAACAGCTGCAGATGACTAAAACCACCAGAGGTGATCAGGTAAAAGTTGCCAGTGGTCATAAACCTCCAAAGAACAAAGATCTGTGTTTACTAAAAAAAAGGCAAGCACTACTCTTTTTTATAGCTTTTATAAATCTATAACCATTGCTTTGGATACTACAGTGTATCCAATCTCAGGAGCCACCGGTGTGGTTCAGGCTTTGGGGAACTGGCTTCCCACAGTGCAGCCTACTTTACTGTCTAGGGAAGTAACCCCATCCTCTCCCTTTCCCTCTCCTCTTTCCCCCTTCACACAATCCCAGAAGCAGCAGAAACAGCCATTAAATCAATCCTCTAAATCTGCCACACAGAACCATTTGGTTGCCATTAGCAGGTAAAACAGGGAGCCAGAAGGGCTCAAACATGCTGGTGCTCAGTGAAGAAAACTGCATTGACAAAACCAGTTCAAAGGTCTTCTTGGGAACTAACACAGTTTCAAATTCCTTGCTATAGATTTAAGGGCTGAACACAACTCCAGCTTCAAGTAAACACTAACAACTGATCTCAGTAACAAAATTTGTCCAAAAAGGTAAATGGGTTATATCTTCTACTTAAAACTTTTGCATGCTGTTTATTTTCTTTCATAAATAAATAAAATATTTTGTTGGAAAAAAGGACAAAAGTACACTAAGAGGAAAAAAGGTTACTTGAAATTCTGGCAAATTTTTTATAGCTAGTCAGAGCAGTAAGGTGCATGTCTGCATTAGCAAAACAAAACTAGTATTTGAACAAAATTATTGCTGTAAATGGAGACGTCACAAACAAAATACACAAGACAAAAAAAACCCAGACCTATACTTCTGTATCTGAATTCTGCCAAATCCAGAAAGGTAAATCACAATGGTTGGGGTTGGAAGAGCGATCCTTTAAAGCCAACCTCACTGCTAAATAAAAGAACTTAACTCTGTCCCTTACAGAACCTCAAAAGCCAATTCCACTATCCACTAAGAGAGAAGTTATAGTATTAAAAAGAAGTTTCTGGAAACAGAGAAGCAGACTTCATTTTTCTGATTACCAGAAAAGCCTTTAATATAGCAAAGGATGGATCAAGGGTGTCTTCAACAGCAAGGACATGAATGGACAGGGTGTGCTAATGGTTCACATGTACACACTGCATAACTGCAGAAACAGTACAAAGACTTTAAAATTATTATTTTGTGGCCTCGTTAAGTATCAACCTCAAAAGAATTTTAAAGGCCATCAAAAGCTATTTAAAGCAAAACATTAAATCTCAGTAAATGCATAATACTTTATACTTCAAAGACTACAATTATTGTTAAATCTAAATTTACCATCTTTAAGCATTGACTCTGACATTACTTTACACCATTCATTCCTCAAAAATAATACAAGCTTTGAAGCAGATTCTATGGATACAGCTTTCCTGTGTTCAGTTTTGATCTATTCACTGTGTCTCATAACATCTATTTAATTAATTAAAAACTCCACAAGCCCTAGTGAGTCTCCAAGACCATTAAAATTATCACATACACACATAATGAAGATACTGTCAGTAAAACACAACAAAAAGATATCTTCTTGCATTATATATATGCACAGCCAAATCCAACATGTATGCAGAATCAAAGACATACAAGTACTTTCAGACCAACAGACTAAGTCAGTGACATTACAAAAGTCCCATTTCCATTGGCTCATTTAAAATATGAAAGTCAGGTTCTTAATCTCTCATTGTCCCTGGGTATGTCTTCATTATCAAATAAATATTCTAATTATATTTACTAAATATTTCCTTCTATTAAATTGTTCATTTTGGAATCAGCCATTAAACTCACATAAAAAACTAGTTAAATGTCATCAAAGAAAAGAATCATATTTGCTTTTGTTTACAAAATGACACATTATAACGACAAACAAAATCGGATCAATTGAAAAATGAACCCACAGTTTTTGTACTGGTGTCTGAACTAACATACTGCTTTCCATTTCTTACATTGATGTCAGAAGTATCTACAACACAGGTTACTTGAAATTATTTCCAAATCCGATAAACAGGTTTTATTATCATAGTTTAATATTTAAGATCCTCATATCCCACCTGAGCCTGCCTTTACTTGTTCTCCTTTTTCTTGTTTGTTCAAATGGCCCTCTAACATTCCCATCCAAAACACATCATGCTAAAAAATCTAGTTCGGGAACTGGGAGCTGGTGTCCTTTAGAAGATTAAAACATAATGAAAAACAGACAATTTTTACCAATCATACAGGCCCAAATGGAGATCCAAATGTTTACAACCATTCAACACTGTACCTCAATACTCATTCAATGCAGTTCCTCAGTATGTACACCTGACACGTTACTTTAACCTGTTATTTTAAAAGGCATTGCTAAAGAAATAGTACTAAAAAATACAAACCTATAAACAATTCGGATAGAAGTGATTGAGGGAAAATGCTGAGAATGCATATTGTTTGTGTGTAAGGAAACAAACACTCAGCTTAGAACCAAAGACATCCTGATCTATGAGAAGGATTATTCCTATGAAAAAGAAAAAGCACCTCTGGGTCACAGAGGGAACAAGCATGAGGAGAATACAGCAAACAAATGATATTGGACACAGGACAGTATGTTTCTTCCACCTAGAGATGAACATAGATGCAGTAAAGATGCTAAGGTATTATGGACAGCTGAACATCCACATGAGCCTTTATACTTGAGTTATTTGAGTCAAGATAAATACAGTTTGTTTTTCAATAAAATGTTTGCAGTCACCATTTATCATGGTTATCAGCTTCAACTAGGAGTCACCTTAATGTGTTCGTAAGAGTAGGTGCAGAATTTAACTCTGGTTTCTGGTACCTCACTTCAGGTGGAAGTGATGCCTACCACTTGAGAGTGAAGGCCTGTAGAGTCAGAAAGATATATGCTACAGCTTGGCCAGCAACATGACAATGTTCCATGAGCATAATGATGGTAAATATAAAAAGATAAACAAAATTGGCAATTTTATATTGCTTAATTGATAGGCATATAGCTTATTCAAGAAGTGAACATACAGCTTTGGTGAATTATTTGTTACACAAGGTGAATAATCCAATACGGTTCCCTGTAGAATTATTCTAAGTCCTAGTGAATTAAAGGCCATTTTTTTCAAGTTATTGTATTTAATGACTGCAAATTCTTATAACAGTGTTTTGAATCCTATCAACTCCCATGGCTTTACCTTAAACAGAAGATGAGAAGAAAAAGGTGAAAGGTAAGAGAGCAACTGCAACACTGAAGTACAGTTCTTCAGAGTTCTGTGTAATAACCAACCTTTGATTGGGGCTGGCTGGCAGAATGACACCACAATCAGTTTCAGGGTGCAAGTTTCAAGCCTGCCTTTTTGCCAGCTATGGAGGCTGAGTGCTGGCTCCAGTAAAGGTCTGTGCCGTGCCTGCTGCTGACCTGTTCACTTGTTCTCCACCAGCCTCAGGACAAGGCCTCAGGCTGGCACTTTCTCCAACAATGCTGAAGGGATTGAGCATGTCAGAAGCTGTCCTCAGTCTGAAGCCTCAATATATGTCCTTCTTAGATTTTTTTTTTCCTGCCTTTTGGGAGTGGAAAGGAAAGCTACAGGTAGATATGTATATACAAACTGAGACATGAGAAAACACCAAGCCCCAGGGTCACAGATGGGTTTCTAGTTATTTAGCAGCAGAGATGCCAGCAGAGACACTGTATTTCTCTTAATAATTCACAAAACAAATATATATCAAGGATTCAATTTTTCTTTAGGATCTATGCTATATAACAGCATTTTAGCTTTAAGACTGAGTTTTTAATACCTTTTACCAATTTCAAATCAAAAAGCAGCTTCAACCCTGAAAACCCTTCACATTTTGAAATACCATTTGCTTGTTTCTAGTATAAATTCCATCAAATCCTGATGGCAATGCTTATAAAAACCAGGATTAACTATTCACCATGTGCAATCACTTTCCCTGGACAGATATTAGTTAATAAGCTTAATTTACTTTCACTGAAGAGACTTGACAATTAATTAGTCTAAATAATGACACTGGAAACACTCCTGATGACTACGCTTTAGTGTCAACCCTGCTGAACTTCCTCCTCATGGACAATACTGAACAATACAACTGCTTTCAATTTACATTGATTGTAAGTGCACTTAACAGATTTGCTGAATGCTGCCTGCCACATCTGCTGAGAAACAGTAACATTTGATCTGGACTTGATTTTTCGAAAAAATTAAACTTGAGGTTTGCAACTGAAGTTAATTTGTTGCTACACTAATCAAGCTGCAATTCATGTACTCAGAATGCAAAACCCCTCCTGCTCCAAGTGCTTTTCTCGGTAACTAACAACAGCTCCTTCCAGAACAGTGCAGCTGAAAAGTGCCCCAAAAAGTTCTTGTTGAAAATTAAAATGTTCATATCACTGCAGATTAGAAATGTTCCACAGAAGTTCTTTAAGCATCTTCATCCTTATACAGAAGCATGACCCTCTTAAACTTTTATAAAGTAAGATATGTTAAATCAATGAAAAGTACTTCTGTTAAAGCTGTTCTATCACCCTACATCAGCCTTCATAATGTTAAACTACACTGACATACCTATTCCTCAAACACTAAGATGCACAGTAAATCAAATTTCTGAAAGTGTCAGTCACTGCTCACCTAATGTCCTACCAAAACCAGCTACCAATAAATTTTTTAAAAAGATGATTTAATATTATTTTCTTTGATGCATTTTCTGGGCAATAGGAGAGAAGTGGACAATGCTGAAGCAATCCAGCACACCCCTTACTGTGCTGTTCTGACTGTTCATGTGTGAGGCAGTACTACACAACTACTCCTGCAGAGCCCAAGAGAATGACTGTTGTGCTCTGCTTTTGCACAGCCCCTATCACTGGCATATCTCAATAGTTCCAACAGCTTTTACCATGTGCCAGATCTAACTGGAACAATGCTGAGGTGGCTGAAACTCCCCTGCCCCCTACACTGAATGCATCTGTTCAGGCATTCAATCCCAGATCTTTTCTGTTTTGAAGAATACCTCGAATTTTCATCTGGCAGTTAAATTCAATTACTGACATAACTAACAGTCACAATTGAATGCTACAAAATGAGTTTCATGTGTTTTCAACCTGTTTCTGCTTCTGACCCAAGAAATGAGCATGCCCCTCAACAGCCCATGTGAAATGCAATCCACCCAATCTAAACTGACATTGCTCTTGATCTACTGTGACTAGCCAATAAAACACGCTGCCAAAATCAAGACCTAAGTGTCAATTTATGGGAAAACTTCCTAGATTTATGATCTAATGCTCATAGTTTGTGGATAGTTGGCTCTATGTTACCTGCCAGTAGGATCTGCTTGATTCTTACTAGCACCACTGCACTGAATGCCATGACAGCCAAATCTTGTGACTCTCAAGCTCACAAATCTATTATTAATTTTTGTCCTAAGTAGATTACTCCACTGGACATGCCCTGCAAAGATGTTTTATTCAAAAATTAGCAAAACAGACACTTAACCTGATCTCCTATTATACACTTTTAATCCTCTCTTTGGTCTTCAGCAAATCCTAAAGATCTCCTACTGTCATAATGGTAGCACATTGTTGGTAAAGACCATATCAGCAGAACCTAATTTCCTTGCTAAATAACTTCTTACTGTCTGAGAAGCCAGATCTTCATCTACCACTCTGCTTGCAGATCAACATGAATTGCTCTCATCCTTGTCTATTCATGAAAATACCATTAAATGTATACGGTATTTACAAGGTGACCCCTGAATCAGACATGAGCAGGTACACATCCTGGCTAGAATCTATAAAGACCTTACTCAATTGTGTAACAAGTCTAAGAAATTATTTATAAATAAGAATACAACTGTATGGCATACCAGGTACATAGCTTTGATTAAGAGAGGGATGCTTGCCTTGTAAGGGGACACATGATGGAAGAAAATGGAAGTAAAGCACTATAAAAATACAAACACCTTTACAACCATAAGTTTGAGCAAAAATCTATACAGCAGTAATGAGGGAGTTAAGAGTCCTTGGGTTTTGTAATGTTAATATTAAAGCTAGAAAATAAAAGTGAAACTAAATTGTGTGTACGAAGCAACCATTACACTGTGGAAAAAATCAAAATAAAAGCAAGGAAGTCATGTAAGAAAACAAAATGCTGATGTTCTGGTTGGTGGCAAAGTATATTTCTCAAAATCTTTGCATGATAGTTAGCCAAAAGGCAGTTATAAACTGATGTGCCAATCTACTCTAAATGTAGCAGATTCTAAGGATACAGTAAATGTTTACCTTTACAGTTAAATCTGTGTTGAAATATTAAACGCAGCTATGTTATATAAATGTTCTTCAGAGTACATAAAAAGAGCCTACAGAAAATACACATATTCATTCCACGTGAACAGCACTGCATGTAAATTTCCTAAGTGATCTTTCAGAACCGTAAGTGCACGTATTAATAAAATAACTATGTCAGGTCTGTAATTCACAGCTTTCACGAGTGAAACAAGTGACATATCTCTGGACAGTTGAGGTGCCCAGCATATGATACATGTGACTGCCTTTAATAGCAAAGCAAATTTTAAACTTTTGACAGCTTTTGTCAATAATGATTAGCAGTTCAATAAAAATAATGAAGAAATGAAACTACAGTGCCAATGCAAATCAGATCTGTTACGAAAAATCCTTCTTCATCAGAAAGATGAATTTTGATGGAGATTAGCACACTGCAAGTATTTAACCTGAAATTTATTTCTTAAGACAGTCTGCAAAGAATGGCTCAAAAGAAAGAATCTTTGTAGAAATTGTATCTATCAAGCATCTCAAAGACTGTTCTTTGTTTACTAATAATTATTGAGATCTAATTACAAGTTTCTAGACAAGATTTTTGTTCTGACAGAGTAAAAATTCAAGAACAATCAATTAAATGCTCTGTACTCCCTAATAATTCAAGTGTAGACTATGAAGTCCTAGATGATAATTTACCCAGCAGGTCCTCAACCTCTTTATAAAAGGTTAATTCACACACTCAAATTTAACATGATTAGCTATTAGTCAACTCTGTACTGGTGCTTCCTTGACAGTAGCAAACCAGCAGCTATTGCTCTGGTATCCAAATAATAAAGAGGGGACTCACTATCAAGAAAACAGATCTCTTGAAAGTAGACTACAGGACCAAGAAACTGAGAAAGGAATCAGGGATAATGATCTCACCCTCATTTATAACCTTATTCTATCAGAGCTTAAAGTCTCAAAAGCTAGAGACAGTAAGTGGAAAAACTTCCTAGAGACCTGATAAAGAAAAACAAAAACACTAGTCTGGAACACTTGTTTAGAGAAGACAGGTTAAGAAAAGCAATAAAATAACACATATAACTAGACTGATATCTAGCTCAAAATATAGAGAGGACACTTAACTATCAATCAGATATCAGAAAAATAAAAACAAGGCTATTACAAAGCCATATTCTGTACTGTTAATTTAGCATTCTGCAGAAGCACGATGAAGTGGTATCTCAGAAGTGATAGAAGGTTGAAGTGTCTCACACCAGATTACCTCATCTGTTACCACAGATATTGGAGCCAGAAGAATAAAAGAAAATCAGCTAATTCCTCTCAAGATTTCTGTTTGGCAATAAACATTCCTGTTATTCACTCTAGGCTTTTAACTATATTCTGCTAATTCTCAGTTGGTTTTAGACATCCTCCTGAAAGCTCTGAAAGCTGCTTTACAATCTGGCATGTAACTCTACATAAAGCAGTTGTAAAATATTGACATTAACATTGTATTTTGCATCTTGTTACACTTGACAAAAACAAAAGACCAGATGGTTTGTACTTTCCAATAAAAACAGATTAGCTATGCAATTTAAAAGATGTCCAAGAATTAGTTAACTAGTGAGTCTGAGCACATTTCTTTTATACAAAGTAAGTGTACTAACTGAAATTAAAAGAGACATCAATCTAATAGGTAAACAGCACTTTATGAGTGTTTATGGTTATTTACCGGAATTTACTGGACTGACACTGCTGAAATTTTATCTGCTAAAACATCCTGCCAATTTTTATCAACTAGTTTTAAAAAATTAATATTACTACAGTATTTTATGCACTGTATATAACAGTAATTTTGAGATTATTATACTGAAACTAGGAAAGAAACCTATTCTACTGATTTATGTCAGAAATAAAGTTGAGATTTTCACTGCTAACTCAAAACATACTACCTAAGGGATTCCATAACAGTTCATAAAATGTCTTTGTTTTTAAAAGGTATGGTCTGTGGTATGTATTTTCTACGAAGAAACAGAAGAACACATGTAGCATCAGATGTGTGCACTTTAAAAAAATCTGGAATGTGAAATCCACAAATCCAAATAAAGCAGGTGGTATAATTTGGGAGGGAGGACTGAATTTAAGTTTAATGACATTACCAGGTTATCCTACCAGACTAATTCTCACTCACTGCATGACTTCAATGGAGCTCTCAGTCCTCATGCTGATTTCGATTTAGCTGAAGTGCTATTTGATGCATTTCATCTGGAGTTTTATTCACTTCAAACTACACTTCATTTAACCAGGCTGCTGCTGTACTCATTTGTTTTTCTACTTTATTACTCACAAATTGGTGTTGCTTAGTTTAGATAAATTGTTGGACTAAGTTCATTTTATAAAGGTTTTTTATTTCATTAAGAAATAAATAAGCCATAGAAAGAGATCATATCACAGGAAAAAAGTGAGAAAACCACCAAAACACACCAGATCACAGTACCACAGTAAGTGTTGGTCTAACAACATCTTCTAATAAATGCCAATAGACAGTTTGCTGTTTTAAGGCAGGCCCATTCCCCTGCCTCCACTCCCCAAAACTACAGCTCTTTCCAGCTGGGCATGCATGGTAATACAATGCACTTTTAAAAGAGAGAGACAAAGAATGTGAGAGGCAGATTACACAAGAGAATCCAGGAATGCATGAGAGAGAGAATGTAAGGGCAAGACCAGGAACACGAGACAGAGTGAGGGCAAGTGTGAAACAGTGCACAAGGAAAATGAAAAGCACAAGAAACCAAACGTGAGCGAGCAAGAGATGGAGCACAGCAAGCGCATGCAGAAAAGCACACTCATGAGACAGCAGCAGCACTTGAATACTATGAACTTGTCAGATGACAGATTTATTTAAAAATTCATTGCTAAAATAATTTTTTTTTTATTTTGCACAACTTAACATGGAGTTTACAATATAGTAAAGAAATTTAAGTTTGCCATTCAACACTGATTTATTCATGCAGTTTGCTAACCAGGATTACTAACCAGATCTTAGTGTTAAATGGCAGATAATGTAAGGAAAGGCTGTCAGTTGGAAAGTCCTGAAGTACTCTGATTAGTGCTGATTATAGGGTATCCTGGAAACTTTTTTTTTTTTTTTTTTTTTTAGCAAAATGGTACAACACAACAGCAACTAATTCAAAGTCATTAATACTTTTGTAAACTATCAATAGAAATTATTACAGAAGTCAGTTAGGCTGCTACCACCTGGTGGTGTGCTGATAATGCTAAAACCCATTTACATTTAATATGGTATCACAGCTTGTGAAAAAAAAATTAGTATATTCTTTACAAGACACGAAGAACAATAATAGAAGTAGACTTTTTTTGTATAATCCATTAAGGTTTCACAAACAAATCTATCTTACAAATTAGCTATTCAACATAATGTTTGAAGACAAAGTATTTAACCATTAACATGCTTTTTTATTATCTTGTCACTTAATATAATTTTTTTTGCATAGATTTGGTCATAAAGCAATATTACAAACAGCTACTGCTCAAAATGAGGGATAAAAAAACCTAATACCTTGTTCAAAATATTGTCGAAGTGGATTTTCCTGAAAATAGTTTTTGTAAATGCAACCAATCACTATAAACTATTACATACTGACATTTATGATCACAAGATTTGAACTGTAGAGATAAATTTAAATACTGAATTTCCACTGCACTTAAAGCTAAAAAAAATGTATATAGCACATTCATAATAAAGTACAGAACTGTTTTCAGAAGAAAAATTTTTGTATTTAACATCTGAACTACTACAAACAGTTCAAACATCTCATCACAATGTTGAAACACTTCCGACTGTAATGAGAAACAAAGTGTAGTAGAAACATTGTGGATTTGGGATGCTTGAGGGTTTTGCTTGAGGGATAGTTGCTTTTTCTTTGGTTGCATTTAAAAAAGAAAAAGCTGACCTATTCTGTTAAAACATCAAGCTTGCCATCAGTATGTAAGTTCAACTTTTGTATGAGCTCAAGAAAGAATGGCAACTGGTTCCAGAAACCTACAAGGTCTAGAAGAAAGCCATTTACCACAGGGCTTCTGTATCACAGAATATGCAGAGTTGGAAGGGACCCACAAGGATCACTGAACTTAAGTGACTGGCCAATACCAAGATTGAACCTTGACCTTGGTGTCATCAGCTCCAGGTCTCTCAGCCAAACTAGGGTCTAAAATGTTTATTGACAGCTGTCCTTACAAAGAGACCTATGAATGATAACAGATGTAATAGCAGAATATGATAGAGGAGACAGAAGTTTAGGGATACATACAAAGCTTGGCATTTTTAAATCCCTCATTAAAAATGCAAAATAATTGTGCATGTGACTTAAACACACTGTACAGGCTTAATACTCACCAATATTTGGGGAACTTGATCAGCTTGCCATAAACAGCAGTACTGAATGAGGGGATAACTGGAACAGGGATGCAATATAATCCTTTACTGTCCAAAGAAGTCAGTGCTGCTTGAAAACCAAATATCTGGAACAAGTTCAGTTGGGCAAATAGTATATTATCAAATGATTAGAATACTTTACTTTCAAGATACTTTATGATATATGCATTTACAAATATATTCAGTAAATATTAAATAAATTGTGTATTATTTTTAGATAATTTCTTTTCCCGAAACATAAATATAGCCACAAACATCTACTTCAAATAATGCCTTAAAAATACATGTAAAAATATTTTCTTCACTCAAAAAGTGTTAACTACGGTCTACTGAATTTAAAAGAATGCTGAATTACAATTTTTCAGTTCAAATACTTTATTCTATATCCTTTAAACTTGCAGACTACATACTGCCTTTCATACAAAGTAAAATCACTTCGAGTAATTGTAACAACACTGGTATAAAAGAGAGGTATTTAAGGAAATTAGAAGCTTCCCTTCAAAGCTTTTTTTCTTAATAAGAATCTGGCTAAAGAAAGATTCATCACAGGAATTCTTGATCGATTTTCCCCATTCAATATGGCAAACAAACTGCTGTAGAGTTGTCTTTTAACAAGCTGTACCACTATTCACAAGAACAGAACAAGTCAGCCACTATTAAAGCTAGCAATATATCTTTAAAACCCAAAGCTGATGCCCAAATTTTGATACTAAAAAGTTTTCTGAAGAGAAAAAAAATCCTCTCAAATTGAAAAACATATAGATGACTTGCAGTACTGCAATTCCAATCACTTTAAATGTGACAGAGGGTAAACATGTCACCCAGAAAACTGAAAGCTTGCCATGCAATTCTCAAACACAGTTTCTTGGATGCAGATAATAAAGATTTAAATAACTAAATTCTTCTAAAATACCAGCATAGAAGTGAATAGATAATTGAGAAACTGACTAAAATTAACAGTAGTAATATTAGATATTTATATTTTAGTAGCACCCAAAAGGTTTCAAGCACATCTTAAAAGGCTGGAAAGGCCTGCTTTAAAACTCCTTCGCAGAGCAGATGGCAACTGAACTCTCTCAAAACAGTTTTCCATACCTTAAGTTTCCCCCAGCCTCACAATAAGAGCTCCTCTCACATAATGCCTCTTTAATTGAGAACATTCAGAGATCTGTCCTCTTATAATGAAAAACAATTAAATTGTTTGTTAACAGTTTTTGATTGCATATCTTCACTGTGATGGTTTTGCTCTATCAATACTACTAGTAGTGACAGTTTTTCTCCTAACTTCCCATCAAGTTTCTAAGTTTGTAATTTTGCAGCAAACTACAAACCACAGGAGCATCATCTCAGGTGAGGAAAAAGGTTTCTTTCTGAATAATTTTAACTCGATCTTGTCACAAAGACCTTAGGGCTTCAGTTTGCAGTTTCCTCATATGAAGTGTGCAGTGCATATTACGAAACACTTGGCTCAGGTCAGATGCTGCAATCCCAAACAACAACGTTCTGTAAAATGTGTTTACTCCATGGCCTTCCAGATTAGCTGAAAACATTCTTACAGAAAACCTGCTAACACTTCGGATTAACTAAACATACACGATCTTTTCCTCAGCACACCTCTCAAGCCCTCATTCACCTTCAGATAGCAGTGTGAGTAGCAGTAATGAAGCAGGTTGTCAGATGGCTGGCCGAGGCTGCTGACCACATGCACCAGCTGCTCAGCATACATGGGCACCGAGTGCTCCAGGTTAACCTTATCCACCAAAATTCGGATGGAAGGTAAAGGCCGCAGGGGCTGGAAACTTGCAGCGTTTAACAGTCCACTTAAGTTCTAGGGAAGAGAGGGAAAAAAGCTATGTAATAATTATACCACAGATGTATTATTTATCATATCTGTATGTTCTTACCTAAACACACAAGAAAATCTACATGAAATAAACTATTTATAGATACCATGGAATTATACTACAAATTCTCAAATATTTCCAAAATATTTTCTTTGAGGTTTAAAATAATCAACTTTTTATCTGGAACTGTCTTGGGTGTCCAGGTGCTGGCAGTGCAGGGGCAGCCTCTGTGAGGGGACACCAGGGGCTGTTCTGATCCAGGTTCAGCCCACTCCAGCCAGTGCTGCAACAGCCCCACCACAGGGCACAGCTGAGCTTCTCGGCCAAGCTGGGGACACTGCTGTGCAAACAGATCTAAGAATGGGCAAAAACACCACATAGGCTGCAAAGACTTGGAGAACAAACGAGAAACAGCAACATGAAAACCAAGGTCAGAGAAGGATGGGGAGGTAGTGGTGCTCCAGGCACCAGAGCAGAGATTCTCTTGCAGCCCATGAAAGAGACAACACACAAGCAGACATTCACTCTGCACCCCATGGAAGTCCCCATGCTGGAACAGGTGGATATGCCTGAAGGGCACTGCAGCCTTGAGGAGAGCCCATGCTGGAGCAGCTTCTCCCTCAAGGACTGCAACCTGCCAGAAGGACTTGCACTGAGGCAGAACAATGAGAGAATGAGTGAGTGGCAGAGATCAGCTGTTACAGACTGACTCTCATCTTCCATTCCCCATCCCTCTCTGTTAAGGGGTGGGAGGTAGAAGAGTCAGGGAATGAAGGAGTGAAATGCAGTCTGAGGGAAAAGGGGGCATAGGGGATATCTGTTGTTTAGATTCTTAGCAATAAGTGAAATTAATTGCCCCAAGTCAAGTTTGTTTCGTTCATACTGGTAATTGGTAAGTGATCTCCCTTCCTACCCTGACCTGTCCCATTCTCCCCCCCACTGCTGAGGAGGGGAGTAAGCATCTGGCAGCTGGCTGAGGTCAACCCAGTACAAGAATATGCAAAGTCAAAATATTTCATCCTATAAAATCTTTGTTTACCTTTTCACCACTCCAAAGCACTATCACCACATCATCATCTCATGCTGATCTAGCCTTTACACTGTCATCTTTTATGTATTCACAGTCATGTCAGGTATCTCAGCAAAAGAAGATGCCATTCCATAGAAAATAAATACCACAATTTTAGACATCCAAGTCTATTTTTCATAGTATCCATTAAAATAGAGTACTGCACCCATCACAGGTTGGACATGGGCATAGCAGAATAAGTTTGCTGGAAACAAAGTGGCTATGGGGTTGGAGCACATGAGCTCTGTTTTAGGAGAAAAAGAGACAACTGAAGTCTTTCAGTCTGGACAGGGCCAGAGAAGAATCCTACTGCTGTCTACTGCAACCTACTGGGAGGGTACAGAGAAGAGTGAGACAGAAGAGGTGCTAATTCAGCACCTGAGAGAACAACCCCTGGAGCAATCCACTCTTGCTTTGACCAGGATGTTAAACTCCTGGCAAACACCTCCAAACATCTCTTCCAATCCAAATTACACTACGAATCTAAACATTTTATTAAATATGCATCAAAGTAGGACAATAAATTGATGTACATACGACTTTCAATCTGAAATTCAAAATCTTTATTTTAAGTACACTTGGCTACATTCAAGAAATATAAATTGAGACTCCAAGTAATGACTACATCAACCAAAAAATTCGCTGGAATTCAACTTCTTTACCTCAAACCTACAACAAACCTGGACTGTTCTCTCATTATAAAAATACCATCTGCCCATGCCCATAAGGTTAAAAGCACCACAACCCACTGCACTACTCAGTGCAATGTATTAAAAAGTGCTAAAAAGGAAAAAAAATCTCTCTGAGCAGCCTGCTCCAGTGCTTCATCACCCTCTGAATTAAGAATTTCTTCCTAACATCTAAACTAAATCTGATGTCTTTTAGTTTCAAAACCATGGTCTCTTGTCCTGTCATTATCTACCTGTACAAAACCCTCTCTGTCCTTTTTAGAAGCCCCTTCAGGTACTGAAAGGCCACGATGAGGTCTCCTCAAAGCTACCACAGGTCTCTCAGCCTATCAGATGAAATATTGCACAAAAATTCCTAAAAATTCAACTCAAGAACTGATGAAGTTTGCTCTTCTTCTCACTCCCTCCCTTATCCATAAAACACCTTCCTGCCTCTGGCACAAGAGATAAATCTACTGCAAGACTTCACTACAAGCCCCAGATTTACCCCTACAGTACCTCAACTTTGCACATCGACGTAGGAGACTTATAAGAATAAAACCAGTAGCTGGCATTATACTACACATATCCAAATGACAAAACAAATGAAGGTTATTAGGCAATTTCTGTCTCTCTGAGCTAGTCGTTCAGCAGTTAAATGCCCAAATCCGGTTGATATCCTGTTTGGAACTAGCACACACAGAGAGCTGGCTATTAAAATCTATGTCATCTCTATTGAGCCTGAGTATTAAAAGATTTCATACTTTACCAAGCTTATGAAAACCTGCAGAATGGGTACTCTTCTGATCAAAGGATCAGAGCTACTGCTTTTTCATTTGCTTGATGCTTTAAAATCTTTTTTATTCAAAGTATTTTCCTATCCATACACAACACCTTCAGTTTCCAAGTCTAACTAGTCAGATGCTGCTCATTTTAGGTATCTGAAGTTAAGGCTCAGAGGCACCAAACTAATCCAGAACTCAGTGATACATCCAGCACATGGAATAACAGGCCAGTAAGAAAATTTATATTGAATAGCACATGCTGATATAAAGAACTGAATCATTATCTGTGCATACATACCTTTTCACCCAAGATTATGGGCAGCAAGTGGTCTAATAAATTGAATTCTGCCACAGGGATTATAATTGTACACTTAAGAACAGTGAACGTTGTAAGTCTAGTGGGAATGTATTCCTCCAGAGATGCTACTTCTTCTGAGCTTGGCATAGTTCTACTTCCATCCATAACATCTACAATAAATGTAGAAGATTACATATGTTTTACTAAAAATACACAGTGTGCCCTACAGCTGATGTTTCAGAAATGCCTAAGGACTAGCAAAAAATACAAAGCTTACCCCCTGCCCCTTCATAGTTAATAATATTACTCCACACTGCTGCTACCTAAGGCTAAATGCAATACTAACTGGATTTTCCTTACTTGAAATCTGTATTGCTCTCAGAAACTCATCTTAACAGTCTACCATAACTTGTTTCCACTCATTTTCATCCTGTATGACTATTATTTTGAACTAATAAATACCAGCAGGAATACTTTCTTCTCTAAGACTCCAAAATTAAGCTAGAGTAGAAAATGAAGTAAGCTATTCTTACTCAACATGAGGCTTATGATTAAAATAAATGGCTTTCAAAGTGTCTAAATTATCTCAGAAGTACATCCAACACTGATGGGGATATTGTGATTAATTTACCTTTATTTTACATTTTCCTCTTTGGACTCATAAAAACTATTTGAAAGCTGCACCTTCAAAAGCACTAAATGTAGTCTGCTATAATTCTGTCTATTTGTGTATATGCAATAGGAGCAAACCTGGCTTCGCTTTGCTGTATGGTTCATACTCATGTTCCAGAGCACAGACTATCATTTTCATGATCCGGTGTACCGCACTGCTATCCAGCCGAAGATTGAGTGGACCCACAATGAGGCTTTTTGTAGACATCTCCTGAACATTTCCAAAATCTTCACTCTTTCCTGAAGAAAGGTCTTGCTGATTCCCAGAAACTACAACAAGTTTTATAAAAAGTTACACAAAACAATTGGACATAATAACATATTTTATCAGCTACTTCTGTTGCAAATCCTGTGATCAAAGACTTAATAAATATACAGAAAAATATAACTATGCAAATATAACACACAAATATACAATGACTGATTTAACAGGTTTTAACAAAATTATTCCTGGTAAATGCAGAGCAAACAGGGCAAATTTCTGCCTTGCCTCCAAGCAAAGTACAACTTAGGAACTATTCCATGAACTTTGTATTTCTCAAATTTGGCACTCTTTGGAGGTGTCTAAACTTCTATGGCAACTTAACCCCACGTGTCAATGACAGCCACGGTGTTCAAAACTTTCTGCAGCTTGTCACAAAGGTCTGTATCCTCAATAATCAAGGAAAGGTGTGCTGCAAAGACATGACAGATCTGGGCCCTTGAAAGGTTAGCTGCCATGACAAGACTGGAAGAACCAGACTGAAAACTAAGATAAACTCTTCCTTCCACTACATTTACCACCATTCACTGATGTATAGGCAGGAAGAAAATTTCTTTAATCATTATGTCTCAGACTGATTTGTTGAAGAGTCAACAGAGACAAAAGAGTAGTTTAGTAGAGTATTAAGACAGACCAAAATCACACATTCAGTGTATACAGGCTACTCATCAGCTACCAAACAGCATGACTATTTCTCTAAACATACTTCATGGAAATTCTTCAGTTAAATCATGCAGATTTCAGAAGCTCAAGTTTTCCTGTCACATATGACTTGTAAAGATACAGGCCTATCCCTATCCCTTCCCTAACATTTTTAGCTGGCAGAACTTCACTCTGATTTTTTTTTCCTAAGATCATCACTTTGACAGTGTCTTCATTGCTTTGACAGAAGCACTAAATATGAAATATCTTGCGAGCCATAACATAAATGAACAGTCTGACAAAATAAGCACCAAGATTAAATGGTTCTGAGACTACAGAAGGACAACGGAGCTGGTGACAGGCCTGGAGCACAAACTTCTGAGGAACAACTGAGGGTGCTGGGGGTGTTTAGCCTGGAGAAAGGGGGCTGAGGGAAGACCCTATTGCTCACTAGGTCTACCTGGAAGGAGAGTGTAACAAAGGCAGGAGATCAGTCTCTTCTCCCAAGTAAGAAGCTACAGGATGAGAGGCATCAAGTTGTACAGGGGAGGTTTAGATTGGATACTGGGGAAAATTTCTTCACTGAAATTGGTTACTGGCACAACCTGTCAAGGGAAAGATTGTAACCACAATCCCTGGAAGTGTTCAAAAAATGTATGAATATGGCACTTGGGGACACAGTTTAGTGGTGAAAATGGCAGTGCCGGGCTAACGGTTGGACTCAATGACTTAAAGAGTTCTTTTCCAACCTTAACAATTCTATGATTTCTGGTTGTCCAAGAGGAACCCAGTCATTCACCCTTTTGTTTCTCTCCTTTACTGTACTCTTTTAAGTGCACTCATTCAAGAGTCTTTATATTGAGGGAAGTTGAGCTTAGTGGAAAAGGAAGCAAGGATAGGGATTTTTTTTTCCTTTATGTTTAAATCATACTCCATAAAACACTGTTGCTTCTAAGCACTGGTGAGGAAAAAGGTCCTCAAGTAAACTGAGACTATGCTGAATTTGATGCACAGCTGTCCTAATGCTCTGCAGGCCTTTACAGGCTTATACACTCAGCAGAAGAATTAACTTTATCCTTAAAAGCCTAACAGAAGCTGACGGTGAGAGCATTTACAGCCTCTGCTTCCCTTAGTTTGTTGTTTTTCTGAAAAGAAACAGAACAATAAAAGAAAGATAAAAGGACAGAAGGATATTACCTTATAAAAGCTACTCAAATACTCAGCTGGAACTGAATTACAATCTTTTGAATGAATCTTGAAAGATTTTTTTAAAACCTAGCATACTGACTTCCACATTTATTTTATAGGCAGTTAACATACATACTTTTATCCTTCCAGTTCTAAACAGTATTCAGTTCAGATGAACACTAGCAAAGTTAAAAAACCATACTATCACATAAATAATAATAAGGCCAAAAATAATAAGGCCAGAAGTAGTAACAGCCTGCCTTTTCAAAGGAAAAGGCAGACTTGCTTGAGGAAAAATCAGACTTGCTTGTTTATATTGTATGTATATGAATGATACACCCAAGTGACAGAATTCACACAAACCACTCTTCGGAACGGTTCCAGTTAATTCCACCCAAGTGCAAAGAGAAAAGGTAGAAAACCTATTGGCTCTCCAGAAGTAGGTGATCACAGGTGACTTGAAACTTCATGAATGCACAAAGAAAACCAATTTTCAACCACTGAGTTTTCAAGCTCCCTATAAATCATACGTCTAATTCTAACCAACCAAAATATCAAAATGAGTGCTTCATAATAAACTTGCCAGCAAAGCAGGAAGGAACACGTTACAAACAAAAGGTAACTTCAACAGCACACCTTGCTAGGTCTGTAGGTCATGCAAATCAGTGATCAGGAAACTGACAGGCTACATAATGTTTCAGAGAAATTGTTCTGCACTGAAATACGAAGCAGAAAACCAGAAAAATAAAGGAAGGGAAGACAGACAAAATGTCTAAATAAGACTACTGTGCATGACTATCTTGCTTTCATTCAAAATACTGAAATTGATTAATGCACTCCTGGAAGTGACAGATGAAACTCCTGAGGGTTAATGGTACTAATGAGGCACTTGTGGTTTAATCAGTAATCCTATGCTTCAGGAAAGGTTAAAGGTGCAAAGAATGTGTCAAACCAAAATTGCCTTGACAGATAAAAATCTTACAATCACAGTAACTGCCTCCTATAACTTAGGTTGGGTTCATTTTTTTATGGTATGCAGGGTGCAGTAATTCTAACTAAAAACAGTTATACCAAGATAAGAAATAGTAAAATGCAAACTTTCATTTAAGTAACACATTGAAAATGCAGCAGATTCATATTGTTTTCAAGATCTTAAGGTATTTATAACTTCACCTTAAATAAATAATTTACACCTACTTGTTTACATTCTATTTAACAGCTATGCATTTAACCTACAATATGGAAAAATTGGCTAGAAAATAACTAGCAGAAAGCATCACATTTGCTTTTCTGAGGAATAAAATCATCTGAAAATCTAAGATTTTAATTTCTTGGCTTTAGAGAAACAACAATCATTTAAACAATTTAAAAATTAATTATTCCATTCTTTTACGTAGCCAGGTTGATGAAATTAAAGGAGTAATACTGAAACAAAAGCAGACAGTGAGACTTGACAGGAAGCCAAGCTACATTCTGTGAGGTGTTTTCCTAGTGACTGATGGAGAAAATAGAAGCCAAGGCTATGAGAAAGCATCCAGGTAGGGAAAAAAAAGAGAAGCTAAGGAGGGAAAAATGTAGTCAGAAAATACAACAGTCTGGTACTCAGGAAAATAAAGTGTTTCTGATTTCAGTAATTTCTGAAAAGGGTTAGTTAAAAGTCAAGAAGAGATATGATCATAACATTCCTTATGCATTCAGAGAAACAAGAAAAAATACTCCACAAAATCAGTTTTTCTTCATAATGCACATAGTCTCTGCAAATTGAAATTTCTACCCTAAGACTCAAAAAGGAGATAAGGCTTACCCAAAGTTTTCAACTTCTCTACATAGGAGTTCAATGTGCAATTAAACACTTCTATCGTTATTAAAACCAGAAGTCTGCAGTAGAAGTTCGACTTAATTGTACATTTTCAGATCACACTCAGGGTACAGAGGAAAGCCTCAGAGTCAGGAAAGAACTGTTAAATTTCCTGGTGTATGCCTCTACTGCTGAGGGCAACAGCATCACCTACTTATTTCTGTAAACGTCTCATGAGCCATCTCTAAGGAAACTGGAAGTTTCTTTCGTACTCCTTTTAGACTTAATGTCCACCACATCCAGAAAACAAAGGCGAACATTAGGAATTGTGTTTTCTCTCACACAGAAATAGAAACACAAAAAAAACCCCAAATGAGTTGGACTACATAGCAAGGACAGACAAATGGTCAGTCACAAAGTAGCAAAAAGTTCTCAACCGATATCCAGAGGAATAGTATTCACAACAATAAATACACCAATGGGGAAGAAAGTAATATTAATTTGACAATAAAACTGCAGAACAGCAGCTGTAGATGACAGTGTTCTGAGGAGCGAGGGGGAAATTATATCACAAGTAACAATAATATCTGTGAAAAAATATAAACATATTACTTGCTGATAGATTAACTCCTTTGTCCCAGCTTTTGTGACACTCACAAAAGTAGATGTATTCACTTCATTAAATCCACTTCTCAGACTTAGAAAAGAATTTATAGCAATCACAAAAACTATCTGGAATTAGCCAATATCTACATGCACATGGTTTAGGTTAATATTTGCTCATCAAATTGTTTAGATACATATATTTAAAGATCATTCTTCACACTATCTTGCATCCTTGCATTTTTCTTCATAGAAGAAAAACAATAGTCCTTTTCATCCTCTGTGCCAAGTATACGATCAATCTCATTCTTCAATCAGGGTTTCTCAAGATATTTTTTAATATCCAAAGTCAACAATAACAACTTCAGAAAAAAAAATACATCATACTTTATGAACTCCACCACTGCTACAAGATAATTACCTTCAGTTTAGCAACTAGCTATAAAAAATATTATGATTACTTATGTAGGAAAAGAAAAATAAAAAAGGAAGAATACCAACAATCAACAGCTTACCAAAACAACTAACCTCTGAAAGACATCAATGAAGATGAAAGCATTTTAATGATGATCCTGATGGTAAATCTAAGGTAAGTTAGAGGACAAAAGTCTCTGTGTCTATTATTTATCAGGGTAAACAAAGGGAAAAAAGGTACCTTTGCCACCGGTGCTTTCCATTGTATACAAGTAATCCATGTAGAAAGCCCCAAACCTCTGCATTCCAGCTATCTCTGTGTATGTCTCCTACCAACAAAGCAAAGCAAACAAAGAAAACGCTGTATAAGGAAAGAATCTTGAGATTACCAACTGATAGACTGGTATTAGAGAGATATATTCATGTTTGGATTTGTGCATCAACACAGGGAAAGGCTTATCAAAGCAAAGGACAGAGGTTATCACAAAGAATTCACCTTTCTGATAGATAATGTAACTTCCATTTAAGGCCACACAAATGCACATCCATAATTCCTGTGGACATGCTGACCAATTCATCAATAACATCTAGTCAATTAGTACCTTTAATGAAGTAAATATTCTTCATTTGACCTCTTGCATGCAACACATCAATCTAATTAAATACGCTGAAAACTTCGGCTCCTTCAATTTGGCTTTGCTATTCAAGGAATATTGTGGGTTTATCTTTCAACAGTAGGAAACTCATCAAGACTTCATGCCAACATTGGGATTTATAAATAATATAATACATCACACAGCAAATTTGCTTCCTTTCTTGCCAAAAAAATGGGCAAATTGTAGAAGCATTGAAGACAGACCAAGGATAGAGTAAAGCTTAAAATACACTATGGGAAAAGTTTGAATGTGAGTACTTGTGATTTTACTAATTTCATTTTTTCATGTGATTCTTCAGGGTTACACTTCATCAATAGTACTAAAAAGGTGAAAATAGTTAAATTTAAATTAAAAGGAAATTAGATACATTCCAAAACTGTAAATTACCTGTACAATAAACTTGTACCTGTACAATAAACAGCACAGACCTTCACCTATGAACACACCTGGAAAGGACCACCTTGGTCATTGCAAACAATCTTTAATAATGGCAGACAACCAGGGAATAAAGTTTTATTGCACAATTTACAACAACAGAGACTAGAGGTGACTGAAAATTTGTCTCCACAAAAGGCAGAATTAGCAAAATTTTCTCTAAGTACACAAATATAGAATGCAAACAATAAAATTAATACTGTCCAAATCTGACAGCACTTCTTAGTTTGAAGACCATAGACTACTTTCTGTTTGGGTTTAAAATACATGCTGGTAAAGCTTGACTTTTGCTAGTATTCCCTCATATGTCTCTTTTCCTCTTAAAATTCTGTGGTTACTGCTTTTGGAAACTATGACATTAATTCAGTTTTTGGGGCAGGAGGGGAGTTTGAGGCTTCTTTTGGACATGTTTTTTCAGTTTGGCTCTTTTTTTGGCTCGGTTTTTGTGGATGTCTTTTTTTAACACAAACAGATTTACTTTTTTTTTTTGCCAGCTGCGAAGTAAGATTCAGTTAAATGTGTAAAAGTAAAGAGAATTTAGTCCTCTAATAGTACACAGATCCAAACAATTATAAGAACATTGGAAATAATAATTAGAGAGCACTGGAAATTTTTTTATAAGAAAAAATGTAATTATCTGACCTTATGATGAGCTGCATCCAATATAAATTCTGCACGAATACTATTATTTTCTGGACTTCTGTAATCAAATAGTGAATTGGTAAGGTATGTCATTCCTTTCACGCTCAAATTTTCTCCACAATTAAAGAAGCAGGCCTCCTTCATGAGGCAGTAGAAAGTGAGGCAGGGGAAGAAAAAAAATACAGTCAAGTTAACAAAGCAGTTTCAATTCTGTCACAACTCAAATACAACACATACAGAGTAGTAACCCTCAAGAGCATGTTTCATTATGAATAAAGATGAAACAACAAACTTACTTTCATTTGTATAATACAAGTTCCTGTCCACTCTTTCCCCATTTTAAAATCAATAAAAATCACCTGAAGCAATGAATATTATACAATTCATGATACAGAACATATTAATTGCATTTTAACAGCAAATAACCTCAGACCATCAATGCTCCAAATCTTGCCCCAATCCTCTTCACTGTGTTCGTATACACAAACTTGTCACTGTATACCCCATTTCTGGCTGCCCAATTCTTACAGATGCTCTATCTATTCTCTTCAAGGCAGTTATTTCCATGTATGACCTCATTGCTACGTTATTATTCTTTATTCATCTAGATTTTAATGTGCCTTCTCCCAGACTTCGGTCCTTCTGAAATCAATACAACTTTCCTAACAAGAGTTATCAATCCTAAAAAGTTATTTAGGAGATTTATTTTTTCCAACTATCTATTCTCAATCACAGGCAGAACCTTTATGGAAGGACCAATCCCAAACCACAGCAGTACAAAGACAACAGGCAAGTAATACCATCAACACTGTCATAAAGCAAACACTTTCCTAAATTCCTGGACTACAGAATGGCAGAAAAATGAGTAAGAATAATACCCCAAATATCCTTTATTAACTAACCTAAAGGAAATTATCTCAGTTGGTCAGAGCATGGTACTAATAATGCCACAGCTGTGGGTTCAATCCCTGTATGGGCTATTCACTTAAGAGCTGGACTTGATGCTCTTTCTGGGTCCATTCCAACACAGACTGTTGTACAATTCTGTGAAATTCTCTTGCTCATCCACCCACCTCACTCTAAAAAAAAAATCAATTCTCTCAAGATTTTATACCAAACAATCTTAGTTGTGACAGACAAGGTGGCTGTCCACCCTCACATCCCCAGCCAAATCTCCCTTGTCCTTAACAAGGCCAGTGTAGCATTTTTACAGTTGGCTCACCCTTGCCTCCCCAGCCTCTCCTTCTGGAAAAGCCTATGTGTATCCACAACAGCACAACAGTCATGTAGTGTGTCCCACTGCATCCCTAAAATCTCAACAAATGTCATACTCAGCAGTTGTGTCATGAAATTTTCTTGTTTTCTGCTCTGCACCTGAGATGGATGCAAGCCATTATGCTCTCACAAGGGAAAGATAAGAAGCTGCCCCATCACAGCTATCATAATACAGCATGTGATTTCCCAGATTAGGAGATATTTGACATAAATACAGGCATTTAGTATTTTCTTTCATATTCCTTATTTTCCTCTTTAAAATGCTTTCCAAGACTTCACAGAGTTCTAACATCAAGTTAACAGGTCTCTTCTTGGCTGTATTATTTGTTTTTATTTAAACACAGATAACAGTCACTGTTCTCCAGTACTTTAGGGAGCTACTCTATCTACATTTCAACTAAAAATCTTCATTATTAAATTTAGAATTCCATACAACACTTCATTAAATACTTTTAAAGTAGTTCATAATGATACTTGACTTTGTCTTAAGCAATTGAAGATTTGCATGTATTTAAAATACTAAAATTAATAGTGTCTAACTCCTTCACTTCATACTGCTCTCAATCTTACTGAAAAGTGAGATAAGACACTCATTCAGTATTTGTGCCACATTTCTATTATCTTCAGCATACAGCGTTCCCATTTTTTCCCTTCCAATCTTCGGTTGGTTGAAGTACTTTCAAAGATTTTCAAATATTTTAATTTGTTATACAAAATCACAGTATGCCAACAAAGGCAACAATGGGTTATTGTCCAAAAAGATGAAAAGAAGTCTTATGTTCTGCCTCTTCTCAATCTGAGACATTCATCTTTTCAACTCTAAGGAATGGACACTGAGTTCTGTATCACAGTAATATCCAAAAATCACAACTGGTAACAGCAGTCTTCACAATTTTTGCAATCAGATATTTTAATAAAGGATAACAAAATTGCTTATTCAGCAAGTCAACTGATATTTCAATGTACTCACTTCATCACTCCTATTCATATTCTCTTCAAAATCTTTAATTCCCATAATTCCTTTAAGGCACATAGCTTGGCAACCAACAAAACCAATTTGGCAATCAAAAAAAAGTTCGCCTTTCATAAGGACCTAGAGAGGAAAAAGAAAAAAGTGATAAATTTTTAAGCTTTATATTCCACAAGAAATAGAGAAGATGGACAAAAACAAAGCAAAATATGCTTAGTTTATATATTTAGAGTCTTAATAAATAGTAATCATACAGGGCACTCAAAAGGAAGGGATTACTATAGTGTTCAGCCACTACAGCACAGAAGTTTAGAGAGTTAATATCTACATGATTATTACAACAAACACATCCATATGACAGAATATGAAAGATCTGCAATTAAATAATTTAAAAATATTTTACTGGTAACTATTTGGTACATTACTTAAAATGTATCAAAAAAGTCCTGTCAATGTAAAGTTACCTCAACTGTTGTTCCTTCTTGTTCCCAGCATATAACTTCTTTGGATTTTACTTTCTGAGGGCTGTAATAACTACTTTCAGCTTGCATTTCAGTGAGCTACAGAACAACAGGATAAACATCTTATAAAAGTCAATATTAGTATTAAACAACAGTATGGTCATTAATACACAGAACTGATAAAGACCAAGTAAACTATGGGCAAAAATACATTAACTGTGTGCAATTAAACAGCTGTAGCACATTATCCATATCAGAATGTCTCATGTTCAACTTCTGTTTGAAATACGCTATAACAGAATGTTTAAAATCCACTATAGTATTTTCAGTTTGCTCATCTAAAGAAAAAGATGAAACAGATACACAGCTGCATTATAAATACCAAATGAGCTTACAAACTGCTGTAAAAAACTGTTAATACTTTATTTATTCCTCCCAGAATATAATTAAACAACATTATAATATTACAGACACATATTGATTACAAACATACACATTTTTGTTTAATGTCATGGCAGTCAAGAGCAACATGCATTTGTATTTCTTGCATGATTTTGATATAAAAACTCAAAATGGGAAAACACGCACAGATTAAAAAGCACATAATCTACAGCTAAGAAAAACACGAGAAAAGGCACGCTATATTGAATATATTACATTTGGCATGAAAAAATGGAAGTTGGTTTACTGCAAACAGCTTAAATACTTTGAATTCTAATTTTTATAAAAGAGTATCTACACACTCTGTTTTCAAGACTGGATACACATGGATGCTGTTTCAATTTAAAATTTTGTAATCCGAATGTCCAAGAAAATTGGACGAAAAAATCACTGATCACCCTTCACCTGTGTGCAATTATTCCAGAGGAAAAGCAATTAATTGATTAAAAGAACTCAGAAATTACAAGAATAGTTTTCACCATTATTAGAAAACGGTACATTTAATTTGGCATGATTTTTAGCTGGAATGATATCAACTATTCAAAATGTTAATGCAGAAACTTGACCTTATTTTTTAACCAAAATATGAACCACAAATTAATCCCATACACTCTTTGCATGCAAGCAGAACAATGAATTCTGTTTTCCTCCTGTCACCATATTAGCATCATACATCACTTCACATTCAAAATTTCTACAATGCAAAATGTTACATTTTGAGTAGTGTTTAATCACTTCCTAATATAAAATGCGTGAACTTGCAAATGAAGCATTAGGAAAACCCTCTCTAGCAAAACACATGCTCAAAAAAGAAGTTCATCTTTTTAATGAGTTTTCTTGCATGAGAAACAAGAGCACAAAATTACTACTGCATGACACAGTGTAAAAGAAGATGCTGAGCCATGATAAATGAGAAATTTGAACTTTGGTGGCTTGTTCATGCTTCAAGTGGTGTCCCAGGGATATAATTAATGGAGGGGAAAAGATTATATTTTTTATTTTTAAACTCTTTCAATGAGAGCTGAAGCAAAATGACACAAAAGAACACAACTGAATGCTTGAATGCTGTTGCTATCTTCTAATTTTTCAACCAAATTTTTTAAGATGCTGAAGGCTTAAAACATCAACATCCCCACAGAATATCTACAGCTTCCAAACTCACTTGTCTCACCCTTTCTGGCAGTTACTGAGCAGCTAAATGTCCTTCTACACCATCAAACAAAAATAGCTAAATTAGGCATAAAGCCCCATAAAACACTCTTGTGCACAGATGTCAAGACAAACAGGCAAGAAAGGGACAAGGAGCTCCTGATGGTACTGGGTATAATCAGGCACATAACTTTTGTATGAGAGTTACAAGTCTTGCAGTTCATCTGAAGGCTCAAAGTCATAAAAATCACCCTAAATTACTCTGTGGCAAAGTTCTGCCCTTGGCTTAATACATGCTTAATTGTAAAGCCAAGAGCAACTTTGTGGAGTTATGCACATAGAATAGCTTGCAAACAGTTTGACCTGTTACAAGTATTCTGCTAATTCAATACTTTAATTTCAATTTCTGTCAGTACATCTCAATATCTTAGTCAGACTCTCCACAGTCCCTTCTGCAAGCCTACAAAATATTAAAGAGAAGGCAAGCAACAATTTTCTGCTTTGCTTAGAGCTAATATTTAAATCTTTCTCTACATACACTGTTTATAGCCCAGCTTAAGTTTTTCCCTGCAATACAATTTCAACCTACGGAAAATTAATTCAACATTATCAAGTTAAATTGATATTTTCACATACAATAGTCCAAAAAAAGAGTAGTCTCTAAAAATTCCTCCAATCCTAGCCTAAATTAAAGAGGTTTTTATAAAGAATACGTATTTCTATAAACATTAGACGGATAGAATACTGCAGTGAACATTCACAGAAAGCTTTCAGGCTTTTTTTTCCCCATCAAAAAACATTAATCTAAGTTAAACAGTTTCCTTTGAACCTAATAAAGTTCACACTCAAATTCTAGCTCAAATAACAAAAAATACTCACATTGCCATTATCAGTCCAGTATGATAGAAGAGGAATTTTCAGCATTCACATTTCTTGTTATTCATTAACTCGATATTCCCCTCATATCAACAATATTTGTCTTGAATCAAACAGTATTTGAATGCTCAGAAAAATCTTTATGCACTTCCTCAACAAGTCAAATGAAACCTTTACGACACAGAGGAATATTTACCTTAAAAGTCACTGTTGCCTTTGTACAGTAAAACCCAACTGAAATAATAGGGTCCTTGAGGGACTGAGACTTCTGCTGTTCTGCTGTTCCATCATCAATTCCACCAGAATCATTCTCTTCATCATCATAACTCACAATAGCAGGAACAAAAGACCAAGCCCAAGAAACCCATCCTTGTTGCTGGTCATCATCTTGATGCAAATAAGGATCTTGACTAATGTACTGTGTAGGATATTGCATTACTGAGCTTGCTTCATCTTCTGTGCCTTTTAAAACAAAAACCAAGCTAAACTGCAGACAAACCATACTTAAACATTTATTTATTAAATTCAAATTCACGGTATGTGAAATTTATCTTGGACAGTATTCCACACAGCATTCACTGATACTCGGCTTATAATCATAGGAAGTCAGTATACATTTTAAATTACTGAATATGAGTTTTCAAACACTTCTTTGATTCATTAACCTTTTCCTCCAAAAAATATTAAGGGTCTTTACCATAGTTTTAGTATCATACATCTGCAGTGAGACCAGGATTTGCCATCTATACCACAAGTTTTCAAGACTGCTTCCATTAAAGACCTTCTAAAAGTGTAAAATTAAATCTGACTAAAAAATGATATTATGATCTTGGTTTCCAACTTTAGCATTAAATTTAAAAGTACTTCAGTTGCAACAGTCTAACGCAAAAAGTGTAAACACAGCACACATCCAAGACCTCCTTTGTTTAAAACTAAGCTTTTCAAATATTCAAAGATACAAGTTAATCTATGCTCAAAAAAGCTGGTATCCATCTGTGAGTCAAAAGTCAAAATGTTGGTCATCTGTGAAAATCATTAGAGATAGCATGCAGAGCAAAGCACGGACTTCCCCAAAGATCCAAGTCTAAGACTCATGATCCAAACAGGTAGGTAATGTACTGCATGTACAAAGAGCACAAATAGCTTTTATCTGGTTTCCTCACCACTCTTACGGGACTCACGAGGGCTATTAAATCCTTCAGGATAGTAGTACAGGATGCAGTACTGTTCCTGAAGGTGAACGTTATGTTCAATGAATCATTTAACTGAGAACAGAAACAGGCATATCCCAATTCTATTCACGTATTTTGAAACTCAGAGATCCATTTTTGAAAGTTTTAGACCTTTTACTCTTTAGTCTAATTAGTCTTTAGCCTTTTACTCTATTCATACTTGCAGAATGGAAGAAAGAGGAATAAAAAACACTCCTGAGAATTCTCTGCGTATGCTTAAGAGGCAAGGGCACCTCCTCCCACAAAGGCAGTGCAAGCTCCCTTTCTGCTCTCTTCACACAAGTCTCAAGGATCAGTTTTAAATCCAGAAGCAAATCTTGAAACACAGCAAATACAGAAGAGGTGCACATAAAATCTTGGGAAAAGCCAAGAGGAAGAACTGTCAGCTGTAGAAGGAAAAAAACTGATACTGATCATGACTCAAGTAGTTTAGCATAGACTGCTGTTGGCAAGCACAAAAGAAATGGTGGAAGGCCTGGCAAAAACTGAAGAAAAGGTGGAGCTGTAGAACCTGGGTCATGCATAACATTTGGTCTACTTGGCCATAAAATTCAGCCATCATTTAGCATATCCCTTTTTGAAGTATACAGAGACAATAGTAAAATATGCCAAGTAATAGTGTGGATTATCATATTTTTTAATACTTTGGAAAACATTAAAATAAGCACCATTTTACCCTAGCTCCTCCATCTACATACTGTGAGACAGAAAATTGAAAGAGGAAGATATATCTATTTTCTATCACTAAATTAAAACTACTACAGCCACTATATAATCACCAAACTTGAGAAAAGAATGCATATCAGCCTGATAAAACACACAACATCCTCTAAACACTACAAACATAAATACAATGTAAATTCATTTATAACAAGGAATATATGAAGGGGAGTATGTACTTGGGAAACACAACATCTCTTTACTTTGAACTAGCTACACTAACCACTTTATCACCTGTAAACATATTGGAGAGTGAAACACAGTGACAAAACCCCTGTTTTACATACATGAGTCTGTTAAAGTACAAAATGTTACCCTGCCTCACATTTTTAAAGTCATTTTTTTCTAGCCATTCATAGTGAGTTCACATTGGAACGGTCTTGCTCCATAATGCAGGGCAGTAATTCTAGTTAAGAAATACATTTTATATGTATTACAAGACTGCAGTGTGACTGCAGCTCACTGCTTGCATGTTCAAATCAAGTTTGACCTTCAGAAATTTACTTTATTTTAAAGGGTTTGAAATATTTATCTACAATAGGAGTCTGGTATTTCTCAACATAAATCTGGAATTAACCCAGTAGAAAATTACTCTCTTGGTATTTATTTATTTATTTATTTCTCTGTCTGTATACATTTTCAGCCAGGTATGGGTGATCCAGCCTAGCCTGTGGCTACATGAATACAAGTGCTGGCACTACAGAAAGAAGGAAGGAATGCATCCCTGCTAGCAACAGCACAAATTTTCATTTCACTGAATCAGCCATGAAACTGCATGAGTGAAACTTAGTACATACTTCAAGGACAGAGACGTAGATGTTCATCCTTGTGTCACTAAATAACGTATATACATTAAAATTCATTTTCTTATTCACAAATTGTCTGCTATAAACCAAAGAAGCTACTACAAACTCACAAGTAAGACACTGGAAACAAACATGAATGGCATGACAATTTTAGCCTGTGTGTGGTAAAATATTTTGCAGTAAAGATATAAATGAGCTTTTAAAACTGCCTCTACATCTCTGCCTTGGCCATCTAACAATTGTCATCTGTCTTCTGAAGAAGATAATTATATGATCATATATATTTGACAGAACTAAATACAATGATAATGCTGGAGCACAGCATAATTGAACAAAAGCTGTATAGGAAATTACAGATTTCTTTTGCAATCTTAGTCTTATCACTGACCCTTCTGAAAAATCTTATGTAAAACAGTGTGGAGTTATATTACATTATTTATTTTTTAGATGGATGCCTTACAAATAGCCAGGAACTCATTTTGACAGTTGTTCAAAAGAATGTAAACAGGACCGACCAACAGAGCAATTGCAACTCAACCTTCCTGAAGACATACATTAAAAATAGGGATAATGAGATGGACTGCCAAAGATTTTAAGCATACTTGGATGTAAGAATCTCAAATTTAATTCTAGATGCAAAAGAGACTGAGTACTTGTAGGCAGATGCCTTTTAACATTTATCTTTGTTTAAACTATATTTGTATCACTATCCATTTCACACCTTAACCAAAAGAAGCCAAGTAAAATCCACATAGGTCTGCTGATCTCTGTCCTCTTCCACAATTAAAGCTTCCTTCCAGTTTTCTCATCACCTAGTTACTCTGTCTCCAATCCTTATATTTTTTCATCTGAAAATCATTGCTTACCCATCCCAGCTGTTCTCATATTGACTTATATGATTTCTCTAATCTATGTCCTTCCTGTATTCAAATGGCCCTAGTTGCCTTACTGACTCAAGGAAAATTCAAGTAACTCTAAATACATTGTAATTCTCTATAGCATAAACACTTCACCAGATCTGGGGGAAATTTCATACTAACAAAAGAAAGATATTCATGATACAGAGACAACCCTCTGTCTAAAAGCAAGGGCAATGCAGTGCTTCAGAGAAAACTTCCTGACACTTTCTCCTGTGAATAGTACAAGACATTGGTTAGATACAAGAAGTTATTAAAATATGCACTAATGATTTTTCTAAAACTTGTATGCTTTTAAAGTCTCAGCAGAATATTAAACCAATATTTGCAGAATACTAGTTACTTCCAATCATATGTCTTGTGCAATGAACTCGTGTTTGCAATGCAGAGTTTCTAGTGCAGAAAACCAATCTTTAGAGAAAACAAGAGGATTATTTACAAATATCTTACTTGTTTTCTCAGTTCCGCACAGCAGTAACATGACAGAGGAGTCTACATCTGAAATAACAGTGAGACAGTTATCTGTGCCAAACAACAGTGATGGCCATATTTTGGAAAAAAAAATTTCCACTGCTGTCATCTAGCAATCATGTATCTATTTCTCTGAAACCAGAGAAGACAGTAAAGACAGCAACACAGAATATAAAAAAAATACATTCTCCTAATGCAAACTAAAATGGTGTATTTTTTCAACAGAAAAAAATTAATTAATTTAATAGTTTATGCATAGCTTTAAACAGCTGTAATATTATAAACTTCAGCCTAGTTTAAGAGAGCTATGTCACCTTCAAATGAAATTCCAAGAATTTTCTAGGTAAGGTAAATTTCTCTTCCTATTCCCTCAGATTCAAATCCATCTTTGGAAAGATAACCAAAACTTGTGTCTTGAGAAGATTAAAATTAAAATGCAAATCTCTAAATAAATTCACAGAATTGCAGAATATGCTGAGTTGGAAGGGACCCACAATGATCATCGAGACCAACTCCAGGCCCTGCAGAGAATCACCTCAGGAGTCACCCCATGTGCCTGAGAAGCAGCAGATGGGAAGCAATCACACAAAGATAAAGAAAATTCACCCCTCATCAGTGCAATGCTCCTGAAAAGATCCTGTTGCACTAAGTAACCACAGAAGATCACATAGAAGAAGGAATACATGTTATACAAATATAAAAAGCAGTTGAGACCAGACAAGGTAAAAGTCCAGAACTATGGGAAATAGTGCAAAATAATACTTCCTTGCTTAGAACAAGTTCTGATATACCTATCCCTCAATGACCATTTTCAAACAAAGTTCACACAAATAAGAAAAGTCTTATTTAGTTCAAATGTGGCTGCTGCCAGTTTCAAACTTGCTTATGGAAAGGTGCCTTGTTGCATGATATATTGACAGATAAATCCAAGGTACCTCTGGTGTCACAAACCCCAAAATGGTCTTTTTAGATCATATTTAACCTCAGTTCAGTTAAGACCATCAGAATTCCTTATAGAACATAACATTAAACATGTTAAAGCACTGCATCCTTACTCAGCACAGTGAATTGCCTCTAGCAAACTGCAGACTGACAAGATATTTGGCAAGAACTAGACTGGAATATTTACATTTGCAAAAAGCAAAGAACTTCATGTTTTTAACATTTCTTCTTACAAATTAAAAGCTGTACTTACCTGTGATATTTCCCAACATATCTTTAGTGTGGCAAATCAAATCTTCACTTTCTCCATCTTTGAAGCTGCCTATTTCTCCATAATACAGAGCAATCCCAAGCTGCATTATACGTATAAACATAGGAAGCTGCTGATCAGAGATTGAAAGTTTCAAACTGTCAACTAACGTGTGAATCTATAACATGAAAAGAGAACAAAAACAAATAATAACAAAGCTCTGTCATCAGTAAAGCCCACTTTTAAACCATATAACTCTGTATTCATTTGGTTTGGGCATTTTATTTCAAAAAACGGTGTTTGCAATACAACAGGGACTGCAAACAACGACTACCAACAGCATTCACTTGGGTAGTCACACAAGAGATCATCAGCTGAAAAATCAAGTAACATGTTTTACACACACAGAAACATTTACGTATTTGTTTTTTAAACTTATTGCTGAAGAACTTTCTCAAATACAAGTGATGTAAGAGCACCTAATTAAACTTTTCATTATTGTTTCTTTAATATCTCTGCACACTCTAGATAACCTAGATATCTAGATACTATATCTAGATAAACTCTAGATATACTGGTTTTAAAATACAAGGTCCTTCATTTTGATTCTTTCCCACTCCAAACATTGTTCCAAGTTGCATTGTTCAAAGTAATGGGGGGAAGAATTAATTCTAACTGAAGTGCAGAAAACTGGCTCCTCTGAATATTTTGTTTCAAACATGCAGTTAAGGCACTTTTCACTAAATGAAAGAAAGCTTTGCAAAGACTAAAATTGTTGGCACGAAAACTTCTCCTTAAAAATTTTAGCTGTAAAACAGCTAAATGCTTCAAAATATTTTGAGCATATGATCATTCTACAATGACAACGCCAAACAAGATAAGAAAGGTACCTTTCATTAAGCAAGAGTTGCATAAAATAAAATCATTGTACCAAAACTACTGTCTAACATTAGACATATTTTCAATTCCAGGTCCAGTTTCTAAATGTTGCAGGTGAAAATAATGGAAATTAAAAGTAATTACATATCAGCATTGGCCTTAATGCAACCCAATTCAAAAACCATGAAAAATTACTTTGCAAACAGTATAGTACATCCATGGGTAAATAATATTATAGTGGTAAAATCAGTATTTGTATAAATACATGCTAATACTTTCATATGTGCAAATTAATGAACTCTTAGCCCGAGTCATAGAGAATAAGTAATAACATTGCATCAGCTGCTTACACAGACAAGATTAAATATGTCAGGTGTCAGAATTATGCCCTTTTTTAATTCTCTGAAAGAAAAAAGCATGTAAATTCCTAATATAAATTTTGGAAATTAAAAATTAATCCTTTCACACCAATTTTTTAAGGCCAGTTGATTTAAAAGTTTTTAAGAGCAAACCTTTTCTGTGCAGAAGAACAAAAGGATGGATAGAGAGTAATCTCTTAAGATGTGGAAGAGGAGAAAAAAAAAAAAAGGATTGCTTTGCCAGAAGCCTTTTTAAAGGCACACAGAGCATATGTCCTAGTGGAGGACAGGAACACTAAGTAGCATTGTAGGCAATGAATGTAATTATACAGTAGCTCCACTGAAACTATGTTACACTCCAGGACTTCTTGAATTATACTATCCTCCCATCATGATCCTATTCTTACACTGTCAGTGGAACCCAGCTGCCCCTCAGAAGACTAATCCACCTCCCTAGAACTAGAGGAAAACTATTATCTTCAGGTCGAGTTAGCTTCCAGTACAGTGTCAACACAGTTAAATGCAGAGTTAAATGATTGAGAGGTCAGACAAATGTCAGTGTTGCTACAAAGAGGTGGAGGCAGGACTCACATCCCCAGTCCATATCAGCTCATCTGCCTCATGGTTGCCTCATTCCACAATGAATTTTACAAGAACAGCAACAAAAAGCTTAACTCTAATAATGTTATGTGTGTTTCTTCACCTCCACACACATACATTATTTTCATTCTAGAACTAAAAGTAGGAGCTGAGTGCTCCCAGTTCAAAAGCATACAAAAACACATCCAAGCACTTAAGAATGGTCCTCCTTTGAGAAGTTTTAACTCCACTAAAACTCATTAAGATTAGTTCAGCCAAAACTTAGCAATGGACACAGTAATCAAAATTATGAAAGTTATTAAAGTGCTCTAGCCCTCACAAAGAAACCAAAAAGACATGTCTTGGAAACTTTCTCTCAAGATTTAAAATCAGACATGCTTCAGTAAGTTAATAACCCATCATACTAAAGTTCACATTAGCAAGAACCTCATAGATTTGGAGAAAAAGATGGAGCACTGCTGACTTTTGTCCTGAGCTGAAAAACCCCTGTCCTTCAGTAACAAACCCTTCAGACTGCTGAAGCTACATTATGATTTGCATATAAATATAATTTGCAGCAGAGGCTTTTAAAAAGCTTTTATCATCCTCAAATTAATTCCATTAATGAAGTTATATTTACTGATAACAGTTTGTTTTGCTTCAACCCCATAAAAAACCAGTTATTTCCAGTCATAAGCTAAATATTTTAGGCAGTCTCTAAAAAACAGCATCATGATGACCCACAGAGCATAATAATAATAGTAGTAGTAATAATAATAATAATAGTAATAATAATAATAATAATGTAATAATAATGATGTGCCCCTGCTCACTGGGAGCTGAGTTTGGCTTGCTAATCCATCTCATGTGGTTCACTACAGAGTGTTAATCCACTGATGTTTCTTGTTATTCATATCCACGAGCTGGAGCTACATTTGAACCAATAACTCAAGGCAAAAAGAAATCCTTTCCATTTTATTGCAGACACCCTAAAATACATTACTGGGGTTTTTTTAACAGATTATCTGCAGACTTTCTTCCCCCCTTACAATTATGGGGTTTTTTTACACTCCAGGAAAAAATGAAAATATTAGAGAGCATAATTTCCTTACTTAGGTGCTGTTTCTGTACATAAACTAAGTGCATCATATGAACAAAACACAATTTAAAAATTCCTTTAGCAAAGCACAACAGTATAAGCTTTTTGTTTTACTTAAAATTTTTAAGGATATTTTGCAAAGCCTCAAAACTTCACAAGTGAGTAGCAAAAATAATTATTTTGGATACCTACTTTAATAATTGATGGCATTTTGGAGTTGAGGTTATCATAAGTAAAATGCAGACGAGTCCTGAAGGAACACTTGTACAGCAGAGGTTCCTGGTAAAATTCAATTTTACCACTAGCATTTCTCTTATCAAGACACACTGTGCAGTCAGAAAAGTTGATCATCTTCCTCAGTACCAGATCAGTGGCTTTAAAAAGAAGTTTATATGTTAAAAAAAATATATTTCACATGAGAAGTAAATTGTACATACAGGTTCTTAACTAGAAAGCAATACAAGACAGGTTTTTAGTCATTATTGAAATCAGCAGCAAAGTACTTGCTTATGTGACTGAAGAGAATCACTTCCTATGTCAGACTTTTTATGCTGAATGCATAGGAAATGAGGACTAATTAGTTATACCCAATACAAATTTTCACCTCGTCTGCTGTAATTTAGCTACTTTTATAAAAGAAGAGCACTGTTTCATGTGGAAGCATACAATTACTATCATTCTCATTATTCTCACAGTAATAATTTTGCATATTATCCCCTGAAGTTTTCTTTTGGACCTTCCAAAAGAAACAAGAGCTATTATACTGATCTTAACATTGAATATATTTTGTAATTTTGTCATATTAGTTTGTAATTATTTTAGCCAGAACAAAAAAATAGGTTCAGGAAAATATTTATTGAATTCCACACTCTACCTGAAATCATCTGTGTCATCTTAGCACAGTTACTGTGCCCCAGTTCCACCTCTAGCCAGTGTCAGTAAGAGCACCTAGACTTACAGGTGAATGTTGGCAATTCAAGGACTGAAACATTCAAATACTGAAGACCAAGAGAAAGAGTCAAAAGTTGGGGGCTTTTTTCCCCTGAAAATGTGAAGTTAAATGAATCATGTCCTGCAATTGGTATGCAGCGCTCACTACTGTGAGCACATTTTACTGCCTCTCCTGCCAGCCTGTTCAGGGTTATAAGATCATCACAAACAAGTGCACTGGAATGCCTTCATGTGCTACTGCTCACTCACAAAGCTTGCCTAAGCACACATTGCCAGCAGCAAGCACCAATTCAAATATCATCACAGGATGGCAAGTGTGAGCAGAGGACAGTGCACCTTATATGATTATCTGTGATCATACAAGGATGCAGTATGAATCAGTCTGTATTATTACAGTTGGCTCGTCAGAATTAAGGTAAAGACAAGAGAAAAAACTGATTGGAAATCAAAACAGGCAGAAATTGTCCTACTTCTGATAAAAAAGAGCCATTTTTATGATACTTAATGACTTCTGTATGAATTTAAGAATGCCTCCACAGTGATACATAAAACCAAAAACAATCCACTCACCAGAGATGTCCATAAATGCTCGATCCCAAAACTCATCCACTGTATAGCATTCTGCAGAAGTGATATTGACTGAGAGAACAATATCATCCTCCACATACTTTAATATGAGATTGTTGATCACAATGTTGACATTGTTTACAACACGCCTAATCAAACTCTGAACATAACCTACAAATTAAAACAAATTCATGGGAATCATAAGGAAGACATGATAAACTCATTTATTTAGTAAAAAAAATCATTATTTCAATATATTCATTATTTTCAACTTGCACTCTTTTTTAAAAAAAAATCAAAATTTAAATGAACATTTTTACCCAAAAATTAACATGACTTAAAACTCTTTAACATTCTATGTAGTTGTTAAGTCAATCAGCATACTAGAAATGCAAGATACCATAAAAAAGTTGTTAATACTATGAATACAATAGAGCATATGAAACTAATTAACTTTCAAACTAATTAAGAAAACAGAACACTATGGATTACTGTAGACAAAGAATTTTAACAATTACTTTTTTACTTGAGAGATATTTAGAAATAGGTTTGGAAAAGTGAACACCAGCTGCTAGATTACTTTTTAAGTGTGCATATATTATGCTTAGGTGCTCCTTCAGTTTTTTCATAAGTTAACTAAGCATTAATACACCTGGTACTTTCTCATTCTAAAACCTAATGTATCCACATCTTGTTCAGTAAGACCCCTATGAGGTGTATCAAAACCAATTTCTGTCAACAACCCAAATAGTAAGCACCTGCACTGAAGCCTGTTGGGAACAAATCCATTTACATGTGTTGTACATGTATTTACATGTTTTTTAGATAGCATGCTATTGGAAAAATCATCTCATCTGGGAATTCACAGTATGTGGCAAATATTCGTATTTTTAACAATATCATAAAGAAATTAAATACTACTCATATTCATGTCTTTCATGTATGCTGAACCTAACTATGGACCCAACTCATTTGTGCTGGAAAAAAGCAAGCTTTAAAATTTCTCTGTTTTCAAATTTATGACATTACACACATCTAAAAATACATTTAATAGACACTATCGAGCTCTAGTTTGGTGACTATGCTGAAAAAAGGTAGCTAATGATACAGGCTTAAATCCACAGGCTTCAAGAGCAGTTTTCTGAAACTTGCATTAACTAAAACTCCTTTATGTCAACAATTTTATTTCAAATTAAAAATTAAAATTAACATCAAAACATTGTCAGATAACTAGGAAAATACTTAAGCTGCTACTTCCATTCTACTCTGCTTTTTCTATTTATTCATCTTTTTCACACTCATATATAACTTTTCACCTTAGAGTATATGGAAAGTTTTACCATTACATAAGTGATTTTCTTGAGTTCCACAACTAAAACTTTGCCCCGCTGACATAGGACATTTTTCCTTTTTTCAGGATTCAAAGTCCTCAACGACCAGAAAGAGGAAATCCAGGAATACAGACAAATTCAATGTTTTCAGAGCTTAGTACTGTCAGATTTCTAACATAATCTGAATTGGCTCTTTCTGCATATCAATCTAAAACTACTGAAAAACATGTGGAACAACCTGTTTTTAAGGATTTTCTCACTGACTCCTTCAAATGATAACGTTTTTAGTTTATATGAACTCAGAAAACCAGATGTATTATTTCAACAATTAAGAGACATAAGAGACCCATATTCATCACTAGAGTGACATAAACCAGCCTGTACATAAATAGAACACAGCACAAGGCATTTAGCTCCTTTTACTAATTTCAGCATAGAAATATTTTTGCAGACTGTTTAACTAGGAACTATAAAATTATAACCAGTTATTTAATTATGATTTTAAAGCAAGCTACTAATTTCACTGAAAAACGTGAAGCTATCTCTCCACAGGTCCAAAGTTTTTTCAGTACTTTGCTGTCGAGGGTCTTTCAGGAAAAGAGCAGCACCATTTTCATCCGTGTGTCTTTTTGGCTGAGGGCATTAAGAGAGGAAGCAGAGTCCTATCTTCCAAATAAAACAGGGGTCATGGATTTGCTAAAAACTGTCTATGAAGATATTTCCAAGTTAGTAGTACAGTATGTTGTTGGAAGTATCATACAAAAACCAGCTTCTAGAGTAAGTTTAGCTTCAAATATACTAGAAGCAGATTTTCACATGCAAGGAACAATCTTTTAAGAAACTGTAATTCCCACAATTCAAAATGAAATAATAAGAACATCAGCAAGTTCATGCATAATAAAGGCTTTGTTGTTTCTTAGTGTTTGAGGCTTTTTTTCAAAAGGGTTTTGTTTTAAATACAAGTGGGAAAAAACAGGTAAAGGTTACTTATAGTCCTGTGATTTCTAAGAATAACTCTATGAGCCATCTTAGCCACTGAAATATAGGTTTTCTATGGTAACTGAATAAAACTACCAGAAAATCTGTAGGACTGAATTCTTTCCTGAGGAGCAATATGAAGTCCACAAGTACGCTTTTTTCAAATTGTCCAGAACCCAGGAGGCTTCACTGTGTATTAAGTGCTACAAATGCAATTTCAAATCCAACACTCCAAAAATTTTGTATCTCTGTAGTCACAGAATCAATACCATCAGACCAGACAAATCTGAACAATTTAAGTTTAGCAGGAGTCTGTTGTTGCCAAAGCTACATTTTTAGCTAAACTTTGCCTCTGGAGATTAATCTCCAAAGACACTAAAATAAACAGACAAATAAATCTTTGAAAAAACATACAGCACAAATAGGATACATCCATCCTCCAAAAACTTATAAAGAAAAAAGCAAAACACTAACCAGATGACTCCACATCTTAATAAAATTTAGGATGTGCAAATAAAATCTTAGGACATTTTACCACATAGGACCTCTCTACTAAACAGAGCTACCTACCCACTCAAAACCAAACCCAAAGGCACCTGCATTTACAACTTTGTAATTTATAACAACTAATACAACTGTGTTGATACAATTTCACCACAAGGAGGTAATTTATAAAAAACCTGCAAATGTCACTGAAGGAAATATTTTCACACAATTTTTAAGTAGCCTACGACTTTGTTGTTTGCAGATGTGACCCAAAGACCCAAATTCCACAGAGCTGACACAGCTGAAGCGCTGTCCATGGTAGGAAATGGTTTCCCACAATTCCAAGCCCCTGGAGTTTATTGGATCACTGAGCTCGAAGAGACCCTCCAGCCCTGGCTCCCCAAGTAACCATTTCAAAGCAAGATGATACCATCTAGCACATCACACCACACAGACGAAATGTCAACATTGTCTTTTTATTCAAGTCAAGTACAAAGTTTCTGTTAACCAAAGTCAGCAAGAAAGCCTTATTCAAAACTACCACGTTTTTAACCTGTCTAAAATTACATGATCCTAGACTGCAAACTGCAATTCATTCCAGTACTCTCCAATTTTACTTTTCTGCATCCAAACTCAGAGGCAATAGTAATCATAGTTCCTTAGGCGTTTTTGTATCATAAAACATCTCCAAGTTCAGCATCCAAATTCCACACTCACATTGAAACTCCATATCCAGGAAAAAAAAAATTGGTGAAAATCTCCACCAGTAGATACAGGGCTCAATAGAAAACATTAATAAAACATGAGAGAGTTTGGGGTTTTCAGCTTGAGCAAGAGAAGTCTCCAGAAAAACCTTATAGTATCCTTCCATTACTTGAAAGTAGTCTACAAGACAACTGGAGAGAGACTTTTCACAAGGGCATGTACAGATAGGAAAAGGGATAATTGTTTTAAACTGAAAGAGGGAAGGTTTAGATAATAGAAAGCAATTCTTTATTTTGACTGGAACAGGTTGCCCAGAGAAGTTTTGATCAAGGCCAGGCTGGATGGGGCTTTGAGCAACCTGGTTGATTGAAAGGTGTCCCTCCCCATAGCTGGGGGTTGGAACTAGATGATTTTTAAGGTGCCTTCCAATCCAAGTCATTCTACGATTCTATGTTGCTACCCCGAACTATAATGAGTTATGTGAATTTAAGAATTTGATTAAATGGAAAGAAAGGTTATCTGTGGCATTTCTCTCGCCCGCCCGCCCGTGCCGGGGTTTCCCGGTCAGCTGCAGAGCGGCAGCGGAACCGGCGCGCTGGGGTCAGAGACTCCAGCACGAGGCACAGCGAAATGGCAGGTGCGTGGTTCAGCTTGCTGATGCAGTGCTTCTGTTTGCGTGGGATCCGAGGCAAGAGCAAGGAAAGGGTCAGTCTGTGTGCAATGTTCGGAGGGTTTTATTCTTTCTTTCCTCCAAAGAGGCAGCTGCGAGTGACCTCGAGCCACGCCCGGGATGGAGTTATAAAGGGGGTGATTACCTGGGAGATAGAACCTAGGGTGACCAATAGGGGTATTTAGGGGGAGGGATGAGAGGTGGCAAAGGGCAAATGGGAGAACTTAGGGTTGGAAAGAGGGTCTAATGGACAAATCACCTGTGAAAGCTCTGGTGATTGATACAGAAGGTTCCTGAAGAATCAGAGCAGGGCTGGGGTGACAGACAAAGACAGAGGGAAGATTGACAGGTACATATTGGTAAAGTGGTGAGGAGAAGGGTGATTGACATCTCTGACAGACAGGTGAAACGGTGGGAAACCTTGGACAAAGGGGCTCAGGGAAGGATCCACTCTGGGAAGGGCAGGGGATACACAGGGGCAAACCATTTTATAACTAATTAACATAGAAATGCCTTAATATAATAGAACAATCAAACTCAAAAACAGAACACCACAGTTATTAGCATTAAACCACATTTTATTGTGATTTGCTTCTATTTTCTAACATATAAGTATTTCACTAACCTTTGTGATCTGTAGGTAGACAAAAACATAATAATCTAACTTAAACACTGTGGCCATCTGAATCAACTTCTGTATTTGAGTTACAGAAAAATACCTAACCAGTTGCTGAAATCATGGATTACCTGGAGGTAAATCAGGGTCAGGAGAAGCAGACTGCTGAACTCGCCGTGATTTCACTGCTGATTTCATGCTTTCTGTGGTACTGCGGTTTGTTGAACTGGAACCACAACTTTCATGGTCTTCCTGCTAGAGGAAGAGAAAGCAATGAAGTCAACCAAACAAAGAAAAGAAATGTAGGGAGAACTTAATAAAGGTTCTGTAATTTGTGTTACTCAAAATCAATTCAATTCTGTACTACAGAAGTTGACACAAAACTAGCTGGACAACATTAAATTAATACTTTCACTACCTTTAGTTTAAAAAAGAAACCTGTCATTTAAATATTTATTTCAACTGAACATATTTCTTCTAGCTCCATTTCTGCTGAAACATTCCTTCAGAGACAGAGCCCTGCAGATTACCAAAACAAGTATGAGAAACTACCTAATTGTATGAGCTTATATGCCTACTCATCAAACCACTTCAGATGGTTCCAAGATGTCAGACTCACATCCTTCCTAATACCACTAAATGAAACTAATTCATAAAGCAAAATATTTTTGCAGACTTCTATAACACTAAAACATGACCCTAGAAAAGATAAATTAACTGAGGGCACCTGCTCCTCTTGAGCTTCTATATAGCTCATTCAACATAAGGAATTCAGAAGCAGAAACATGGCTCATAATTCCAGAATGTGATATAAGCCTTTCAAGATGAGATTTGCAGATATAACAAAACCTTAATTAGCTGAATCTAGGATATTAAATACACCAGTATTATTCCCATTACATTCCAGAATGACAGTTTAACTACAAGGCTCAAGCGTAAGAAAGCCAAGAAAAGTAATGCAAATATTCTTGCAAATGTATTAAAAGAACAGGTTAAAGAAGATGCAAACACAGCTTTTGACCTGAGCCAAATTACTTTGATAGACATAGCCTCTTGCAGAAAAAGTGAAAAATGCCTTCTGGGTCATGCCACTGATCATATCACACAATTTGTTAACAAAAAGAAGCTTTGGGGAACAAATGTCAAGTAACACAGTATGAATTATAATATTCTTAAGTCCTCTTAACACAAAAAGCAAGCAGCTTAAACTATGCTGGGTTTTTGCACAAGACAGATCATATGTTTCCCCACATGCTGCCTGGTATTTCTAATAATCTCAGAGAAATGACAGAAGGGAATCTTCACATTACTTGCTTTTTGATGTGGATTTTTCTTTCCATTAAAAAAACTTAATACATGCAATGATACACTTCAAATGAAAGTCTATAACTTCAAAAGGAACTGAAGATTTTTTTTCCCTTCCACTCTGTACTTAGAACAACAAAACAGGGAAATCCTCTGATAAAAAGACTATTTCACTAAGAAAAAAAAAGAAGAGAACTATAAGGTTAGTTGAGAAGGTAGAACAAGGTTAAGGTAGAAGCTTTAACTCATTTGGGGCAATTGCATAAGACAGATATATTCATATAGTAGAAGACTAGATGATAGCTTCTGAAAGAAGGATGAGTTATTATAAAGGATTTGAGATTTTCCAGTTACTAATATAGTATTGTAAAGTAAGCTGTTGGATGCTTTTTATTTTACGGTTATTTGGCCATTTTAGTCATACAGAAAAGTCGCATTCCAGTGGATAGAAACTCCGTATCAGGTGTTGAGAATCAGCTCTGTTTAGAGGGCATTTGTTTGTTTTCTCATCTCTGACAAACTTCTGATACTTTTCATTGAGAAATGCAAGTCTCCTGAAGACTCTCTCCGACCTTCAAACTGTGGAGCTATTTCACTAGAAAACCACCTCTCTCTTTATGTCATACTTGACAAATACAGCAAGAGCTTCAAGCTCTCATTAAGCCCAGCATGATGGAAGCCTCTTCATCAACATATATTTTGTAATTAGCAGAGCTCAATTCTCCTTCCTCTCCAGTTTACAGAAAAAAACTTAGACTACACACGCTTACTCTAAAATTTTTGAAATAACTTTTAGATATACTCTTTCTTGGAAACTAGCTCACTTGTAGCATAGAAATATTTTTTCAGGTAAGACACTACACAATTACTTATGTTTTGAACTTGCAGAAATGCCCAAGCTCAATTACCATGTTTCCTTCTTCCCCAAGCTCACTCATGGATTGCACAGAATGCTGTGCCGCAACTATTTCATGACTTGGTCTGATAGGATCGCATTACACTTAACTTTTAATATTTATGCCAGCTACAAAATAAAGAGAAGAGGGGTGAGGGGAATGGGGAAGTTCTTTTTCTGAAGTGTTAACTCTATCAAGCCTGATTACATTCAAGTCTAACTTTTCTATCTACATACTGCTACAATTATGTTCAATACATGTTCTCAAAACTTCACAGAATCTATGCAGTATTTTTGAGTATTATGAGCAAAGACTAAGTAAGGGTGGTTTAAGCTTTTACCACGTTGAGACTATTAGGAATAAACACTAGCACTCTGGCTCTCGAGGGGGGATTGCGTTTTTAAAAGAAAAGGGAGGAGAATCCTTAATTTTGAAACAAAGTCTCAAATCTCAACCTAGAAACACATTACAGCCAATAAGCTATTCATATTTCCCTCAGCTACAAGTCTGTTGTGATGGAAAAGCGGCTGTAAATCATTTACAGCAAGCTGGACCTAAACACAAGCAAAAACATACATGTTCCAAAATGGTGGCAAAACACAAAACAAATTTATCTCAGAAATATACCTGTGTGACTTAATCCATATGAAGTAACAGAGTACAACTACACTTACGAAGAATTCAACCCGACATTTGAAAAAGGGTGTTGGTTTGTTTTTTTTTTTCATCTGGGATAACATCCATTCCCTTCCTTACAATGTACAATTATCGAAAATATTTTTGGGAGTGGAGGAATTGGGTTTGGGTTTTTTGAGCATGAACATACACACCATTTTTCACAACAGTTACTGACATTTTATAAGTCAAATGTATTCTTCAATCACTCAAAGACGATAAGAATGGCCATGAACTTAAAAAAAAACTACACTCCTAAGCACACATATATCCAGAAGGTTTCTGTATCTGCACACTCCTGCTCAATGTTAACTTTAAGAGCACGCTATTAATTTCTCAAACATGTGGTTGTCTCATAAGCCCGAAAGTAAAACACGTTCATTAAAGAGATGGGGAAAGTTCCAAGGAAACTGCCAAAACTAGCATAATTATGAAACTATTTAAAACTGGAACCAACTAGAGTCACACACTGTGTCTAGATCACAGTGATGTCATCAGAAACACCCAGCCAAAAAGCACTAAAATTACTGCGCTCCCATAAATCCACCTCACACCAGATGACAAACATCTAAAAGTTGAAGTCAAAATTGTAATGGTGGTGAGAAGCGAGTTACATTCTAAAAGTGCTAATAACTATAGTCATGGTATGAAATTTGATAAACATTCATTTTATCATTAACGAGAGTGATTCCAAACAATAGCCACAGCAGTGAGAAACTAAAAATACTCATGATACATCTAGAAAGATGATTTTTAAGTAAGGTAAGTCATTTACAAAAGTATTTTTTCCCACTAGCTTGTATCATAAGTAAAGCCTAGATAACTTAAATTTGAACAAGAGGTCCTGTTTCGGGGTGGTGTCCTGCAAATACAACAAATACAATTTTGCACAACCAGTCTCCTTTTTCACTTTTGACAGACGTGTCAGATGCAGTAGCCAGCTGAAATGTTTTTATGAAGCACTATGGCTAGTTCTAGAACTATGCAAGTCATAAGTAACATGCTAAAGACATCTAGGCTAGTAAAGTTACCCTTGAGTTCCTCAGTTAATTTTCTACTGCAATTTAAAAGCAGTATTGCAAGGTTTAGAGCAAATTACAATTGACAATACCTGAACACATAACAGATGAGGTTTATTTTGATCTTTCCTAGTATGTGGAGTTTATAATCTTTGTTCATTGCTCTTTCCTTTGTTCACTATGCTTTCCAAATTCAAAATAGTTTTCTCCTTAAAAAACACACACTCTCTTTTTAAAACACACAAACCCTATTCAACGTGCAAGATCTCCAAAATGCCTCATAAGCACACTTTAGGGGAAAATAATGTTCTCTTGGAGATCACTTGGCTATTTATGCAAATTCTGTCCCTCTGCTTTCATAAAACCAAGTTAGACAAAGAAAACTGGGTTCTATAGAAACAAAAAAAACCCAATAAACTGTTTAAAATCAATGAATATTATAAATTAAAATTTTAAAATCCAAACTGATTCAAATTACCTATTACACAAACTTGCAGAGAGCTCTCCATCCCCATTTTTTCTTTTTCTTCTATAAAATTTGCTTTTTCTCACCCTTTATAATTTCTAAAACAATAAGCTTAACATCCTTTACAAGTCATTAAAATATATCTATTCATATTTCTGTAAAATGTATTTTAAATGGCAAGATGCAAGAACTGGGGGAGTGGAACTTATTTCCCACTAGTGGACATGAGCAGTTGGCTGCCTGTGGCAAGACTAGAAGCAACATTCAGGATGTGCTCATTTTAGCAAGGCCTTTGGCACAGCCTCCTCACATGGGCAGTTTCCTCATTCACAGACTGGTGAGATACCAGATGGATACTGGGAGTCCAGGGAAAAGTGGCTGGAGCACTGAGGTCAAAGGGTTGTGATCAAGACTCGTTACTTGTAGCATCCTTCAGGGATCAGTACCAAGTCCACGGTGTTTTAACAAGCATACTAAAGACCTGAAGACGGGATAGAGTGCACTCTCATCAAAACTGTGGATAGTACCAACCTAGGGAGAGGAACCGATGCACTGGTGGGCAGGGCTGCTATTGACAGGGTCCTTGAGGGGGTGCAGAAAGGGGCTGTCAGGAACTCAGTGAAATCAGGATGTAAACACTGAGTGCTGGAGCGCCCGGGATAAAGATACTCTGGAACTGCAGACTAAAATCCAAACTGCTCGAGAGCAGCTCTTCAGAAACCAATCCAAGGGTCCCAGGGGGCAGCAAGCTGCCCATGAGCCAGCAGCGTGTCCTTGCTGCAAAGGCCAACTGTGTGCTGGGCTGTATCAGCAAGGGTGGACCCAGGGGCACAATCCTTCTCCTCCCTTAGCTCCCTGTGAGACACTGTATGGAACACTGCAGCCAGCCGAGGATTCTCCAAAACACTTCAGAAGCACATCTATAAAGGACCACCACGGTGATTAAGGCACAGAAGCAACCTCCTGTGCTCTCTCTCAGGGGAGATTGAGAAAAATCAGGGTTGTCCAGCCTGGAGAAGGATGATCCTAGTGCTGCCTACAGCTACATACTCTGAGGGTACATACTGAGATAAGTGGGAGCCAGACTGTGTCTGTTGCCACTCATCTTTTCATGGTACAAATCTCAACCATGCAATTCCAAGCAGGGCAAGCTGTTTTTCATCATTTGGAGGGCGATCAAGTATTGAAGTGGTTGCCCAGAGAGGTAGCAGAGTCTCAGTCCTTGGAGTTATTCAGCACTTTGCTGGCCAAGCCCTGCAGCAACCCATTCTAATTGGACTTGCTTTGGGCAGGAAGTTGGACTACATCATCACCAGAAACCATTCCACATTGCAGTATGATTCCTCTGCATGCGAAAATGAAACAAAAAAGTAATGCAAATTTTTAAAAATATTACCTTTAAAATACACAAGTTTCACTAAAATGGTAAGCACCATCAAAATCTTGCTTTCGAAAGGATTTCTGGTTCTTTTCCACTGCTATACAATTGCTGATATGCATTACACATAAACAGATTCATATTACAATTCTAACCACACACAACACTTTTGCTGGCTAACACAGGTTAAGCACTGCTTAGAAATTAGTACAGAAAATTAATTTTATTATTTTTTTAATGAACACCAAACTGAAGCATAACACTGAAACAGAGAAAATCCAGTGACCCACAAATGACATCTGTACATCTTTTGCAAGATGTGATCTAATAGTCTAACAATATTTACTTTAAAATTATATAAATATAAGTATATTTCAAAACTATGACAGTGCAAAATACAATTTAGCCAAACCAGGCTGTGTTCCAAATTTGCAGAATAGCTAAGGAATTCTGTATTACATACAGAAATTACAGGTTCTATATATTTCTAATACTTTCAAAAGACTATATGAGACTGCCCACTTTTTTTTTGCACTGTAACAAAACTCAATTTTAAATCTTTTCAAATCACATACTTCAGAGTGAGTACTCAAAAGACTGAGTTCTATCTTTCTCTATGGCAGACAAGAACATGCTGGAAAGTCTTTTTTTTTTTCTACCAGAGTTTTTTTCAGTACTATTTAGTGTAGAAACACGTCAAAAATAAACTCTTAATATTATGTCCCAGACTACGAAGGAGAAACACCAAGGAATTTGAGGCAGAGATGTGGGGAGTGGGGTAAATAAACACGGTTTAAGTCTGGTTAAGCAGAACAGACAAACTGGAGCAATCAAGAAACAATTTAAACAAGGTGTCAGCCTCTATTTGCCTCGTGTTGCATATGATGTTGGCTGATGTTAAATTAACAGAAATAACCAGCAGCAATGACCAACAAGGCACATTTAAGATACCTGCACTAGATGAGGGTGTTACATCCACCTCCCAATATTAGCATAAGCCTGGCTGTGTTAATTCTATGTTAGCACAGCACAATGTGCTCCAAAATAGAGGTACAAGTTACAAATCCACACAAATGCTGTGGACCGGCTAAAAAGCTGCCACAGCAGCCTCAAAGGTAAGCCAAGAAGCTTTGTAAGGCATCTGTTGCACTGACACCACAAAACATGTGCCATCTTCCTATTGATTTCTGGATAACAGCATCTCCTTGTGATGTTGCTACTGTTGTGATTAGCTGATTATCCAGGCTATTTGAAAGGAACAAACAAAGGAATTCCTTTGTTTGCAAGAAAAGGAGCTGTCAAGCATCTGAAAGCCCATGGTGATACAGCCAAAGACAAATAGAACAGGCTGTTCTCACTAAGTGGTTCTCAGAAACATACCCCAATTTCTCAACACTCAAGACAGAGTAACAAATAAAATGACTTTGCAAGTTCTTTTTGAGGGGAGTTGTACAAATATCTTCTTTCTATCGTGTAAAGAAAGTTGTATTATAAACTCTTAACTGATCATCTAGTAAAGTTTCTGATACATTTACTGTAGTTTTAAAATATTATGAGGCCACCTACCATGATGTAAGTGCCTTTTAATAGAAATAAACATCTCAAAATTACTTTTCTGCAATTTCTCCTAGGATAAGCTTTTTCAAGATTTCATTCTCTCATGTTACAGAAGTTTGTGCAGTGCTTTGCTTGGGGGAATATGGTGGTGTTAATTCTGTAACATTATTCTGCGTTTAATATCAAACAAAATGAAGTCTGACCCATGACTAGAGCTCTCAAAGCTACAAAAAAAACCCCAAAACCTATCCAAAATAAGAAATATTACAGTAGCAACTGGCAGCTATACTCAAAATTTGGCATCACTGTAGAAGCAAAGATGGAAGGGATAAAAAAAGTCAATTCTGAAATGTTTGTTCCACAAAAGTCACAGTGCATAGAACTAACTGAGTAACTCTCAGACCAGGTTGACTGAAAGGAAAAGTCAAGAGGAAAGACATAACAGAAAGGTGAAAAGTTTCTTCAGCAAAACTGGTAATGTGGGCTGAAATGGGTCATTCTGGCCCACATATTCTCTGTGACTGAAAATGAGAAAGAAGAGTGACTGAAACAGTTTAACCCTGAAGGACTGGGAGAAAAGAGTGACAGAAAATACACTCAGGAGAACAGACTGAAACCTAAGAGAAGTGGTCTGCATCTCTGTTCTCTCTTCCAACTTGTGTTCAGAAACAAGCGAATGTAATAAAATTAAGAGCGATAAAAGAATGGATACCTATTTCAAAAATCTCTTGAAAATTAAATCAGAACAAAATAGGATATATATTTCAAGTTTAAATAATTTATCTCCATACATGAAAGCTCCATACCAGTCTGACTGTTCCACTGTCATCCAGTCTAACATACAATTTAGGGCCTGTTAGAGGAGCATCTCACCCTCTTCCAGGTCCAGCTACTGAACTTGTTAGCACTACAACAAACATACATTTTTCTTCGATCACCTGCTTACATTTTCATGTGTGTTATTTTGGAAGACACTGTACCAAAGACTGGAGATACTCTCATCTTTGTTGCAGGTACCTTGAAATACTGGGAACAGCTGAGAAATACTTCTCCAGCACGTATCAAGTCTGTTCCTGCAGCGTTCACCACGACATCAAAATACCACCGTAAGCACGGCTAAGTCACATTACTGATTATTAAACAACACCTGGGAACCATTAGCAGAAGTTTGATCCATTCAGGTCACTCTCTCACACTCTCTTCCACCTTCCAGAAGGCTAGCACTGGTCTCCAGCGCTATTTCAACTGGCCCCAGACTTCACCAAGACATCACTTTCCTCTGTGGTGTTAGATGATTGATGGTATTTGTTTCCCTGTATGGTTCTGGGGGGTTGTAGCTCAGCTTTGCTTCACACTTTCTTTAGAGGGTATTTTCCCGTAACACATTTCCTACTGGATTTTATTAGAAAGCCAGACCTCATGCGCAAGAATTCTCTCCACCAAGCACCTGCCAAGGATATAGTAATAATTTTTATTACAACATAATCTTGCCACCCACTTCCTCCAGAGAAAGGTAGAATACTGTCCAGACCAAATTTTCTCCTAATCCCAAACACTACTGAACAGCAGACCTACGGTAGGGTCCCAGCAAATTGAGTAATCCTCAACTCTCAAATTTCCATCATCACAATAAACCTCAGATATATAACAGTGAAGGGCCTGAGGCACAAAGCTTTGCCTAAAGAACCGGCTATCCAAGCAAGCTCTTTTCAGTGCTGAGCATCATTTGGTTAGTGCTTGGCTTTTGGCGGGTGCTGGGGATGGAAAGACGGCAAAGAGGTAACAAAATAGCAATGAATTATACATGCCAATGTCAGAAGGAAGAATATACTCATTAGGGTCCCTCCAGCTGCTACTGATTTTCACAAGTGTTTAGGTTATGCTTACAGTGACTAATTCTCCATCAAAATTGTTTGAAAGTAGCCAGTAGGTTCAAAATTTCATGGGGCGGTGCAAAAGAAGCAGCAGAGAAGAGCGAATGACAAAGCCATACATGTCTGGTTTCCTTATGATTTCAATCTTAAAACCAAGTGCAACTAAGAAGCATTTGGATCAGAGATTCTAGCCCAGCAGTCCTTTCTTCCTCAGTTACTGTCCAAGAGAGGTCCAAGCCAAATTTCTGCTTGTAGACATGCTTCACAGAACCCACAACAGGGACTTTTTCCCAAGGTAGTACTCTTCAGGACATTTTTCCCAATACAGGAAGGTTCAAGTAGAAAGATTTCTCAGCCACAGGCACAGGAGGACTGAAGTGCTGCAGCTTTTACTGCATTCTGCAAATTCAGATGTATGGGCATTTCACTGAAGAAAATGTGAGATCTCAGCATACAATAGAATCTACAGAAGGAAACTGAAACACCAACATAACAGTAACAAAAAAATCTTGTCCTTTTCAAAAACTAAGCACAATCTTTACAAAAATAATAGCAACAGCTTTTTTAGTGCTATGTTAAGACAAAACTTCATTTTCTAACTTATTTCCAATAGTTCTTCTCAGGTATGCTCCTCACGCATTCTATGAACATACATATAACACTATGTAATGGTATCAGTGCTATGTAAGAATATTCAAACAGCTTAAAGAAATTAAAATCTACTGAGTATAACTGTACATCAAATTTTAGATACTTCCATACATCTGTCTGAAACGTAATTTCTCTTAACTTACATAGTTTTCTTACTTTCCAGCTGATCAAATTCTAAACACAGAAGCCTAGTTGATAGCTTCATTATTTAGTTGTGTCAAGCAAAACTTCCATGTAATTGCCCAAAATGCTTGTCTTTAAACTTTCAAGTAGACATTAATAGCTCTCCTGTATTTCTAACTCACTTGCAAATTGTACTTTATTTTTATTCTTTCTTTTTAAGCTAAACTTCAGACACCATGATGGAGAAGAACAGATTTCCACCAAATGTAATTTATCAATTACATCTTATTCAAATAACATTATTTAAAACTATCGGACTAAACTACAAAGCTGGATGAACGGCTGCAAAAACTTCCTAGTTAATCAATGTTAAAGAGTACACATAAGAGCAACTTACTCAAAACATGTAGTTACAGGTTTTCTACTTATAATCAGTCTTTTCTTTTGCAATTGTCAGTCTGTAATGTGTAGAGCATTTCAGAGAACTTATTGCTATTTATAGTGCTCTGCTTTTTAAGTAAGAAAGCTTTCGAAACATTGACTTAAACCTAAATAAACAGTAATTTATCTTCTGAAACAGCCAGCAGTCTATCACACCAAACCACCAGAATGCTATATATTAAGTCAAGTGCAGCTGTCAGCATTACACTATAAATGTTGCAAAGTTTTACAAAATATGTCTATATTATAACATAACATGTATTTTTTAATCACATTGGTTAATTTAAAATACCATGTGCCTCCTCTCTGGCAGCATGGACTCTATACTAGGATTCAACATTTGTTATTCTTTCCACTGAATACCATGCTCATGTCACTTCCTTACACAAATTTGAATGTTGAGAATTCAAATATATGTTTCCTAATACTAACTAAAGGGATGACTTTCAACAGCAAATAAAAACAAAACACCTTCTTCCAAGTCTGTGCCAATCATTTTGAATGGAAAATAATCTTTATCCTTGGTCAAAGTTGCAATGAATAAGGACAGGTTTAAAACAAGATAGGAAAGTGAGTGTCAGAAAAAAATGGAATGCCCAAGGGAACAAAACTTAAACACTCTGAAAGGAGCTAGGGAGACAGCACTGTTACTGCTTGTGCTCAACTGCAACTCCAGCCACATGCAACAGGAAGAAATTAAAAACTGGACAACAGGATAGAGAAATAAGATTGAAAACAACTTGGGGGAAAAATATGTATGTGGGAAAGTAAAACAAGCTTGGAAATATCCTCTAATCTCACACAATGCCAAGAAGGAAAGCTCAGGAAGAACTTAAGAAGAAAATACTGTATCTTGTTTCAAACCAAAACATGGAATAATATCTGTAACAAAACTACTGAATAACATCAGCCAAGAAATAAAAAATTAAAAAATAAATTAAAGTCACAGAAATATTCTTAGATCATTAATTCTTCGTTACTTTATCTATTAGTTTACATTGTGAGATCTGTTTTATAAATTTAAGTTTGACAAAAGTAATTACAAGTAACATATCATTAAGTCACCAACTCATTCAGGTTTCACTAACACTTATTTTACATGGTATATACTGGTTACAGTGCTGGATAGTTGTAGCACCTTCAAACACTAACCTGAGGTGTACTATTCAAAATACTACAAATTAGTGTAAGTGCAATTACATTCATGTCAAACTAAAAGTGAGCTTTTCTTCACTGATGGTTTTTATCTGCAGTCCTGGAGAGGAACAGATAATTTCATTAGTAAGAAGGCAAATTCCTCACTTTATAAGCAAGTCTTTCTGTAAACTTTAGATAATACCAATCATTTAAGGACAAGGACAATCGAGGATTGTCCACCCAGGCAATCACCCAGAGATCACGTTCATGCTTTAGCACTCTCCTGTGGCACACACCATGGTCCTTTCCCTCCTGAATCCACCACACACAGACAGACACCCTCCATTCATTCTATCCAGGCAGATCTCCTCACTACTCTCTTCTTTCTCCTTCTCTCTCAAGCAGCCTGTGGACCAAATCTTAACCCTGTCACAGAGTAAACTGAACAAAGCTGGAAACTGCAACTATCACTGTGTCTTACCTACCCTGAAAATAAATATCCAAACAGCGTTTCATAAACTATGTTTGTTCTACAAAAAGTATTGACACATACAGATTTCTGAAGCGCTCTGGAAACACAAGGCTCTAAAACACATCAGTTTGAGTCATATTTTATTCTGGTATCTTGTGATATGAGCACAGTCAGTTCTCAAGACTTATTGTTGTAGGAGGAACTCAAGGTTGCGATTCGTTGAACAAAGATATTAAGTATTTGTTTTGTACTTTATAAGAAAAAATGCTTCTAGCTTTCATATAGTTAACAGGTCTGCACATTTTTACTTCCAAATTTCCTAGCAAAGAAAGCAGGATGCAAAGAACCACACACCTCCACACTGAACAAATATTGAAGCACTGAGAGCCTAAATAGTCCTTTTTGTGTGTGTGAGTCTCAAAATCAGAGTGTAAGCAGTAATAAAAGGTTCAAAGAAACAATATGCTGCATATAAAGGAAGTTACCATAGGACATGATTGTGGCAGTGTGTCTTACTGAGTCTTAACACAAACAAGGATTTCTAAATACGCATGGTTTTTAATATACTGACTGTGCTCCCTACATTATGACTGTGTTTCTGGAAACACCATGTAGAGTTTGAATGTCATCCTAATCCTGCTTCCACTGTGGAAGCATGCAGGTGTACTTACACGTGGGTAAATACTTGTACTAAATGATGAAAAGCAGTTTTTTATCCACAGGTATTCTTTTTTTAAGCTAGCCCATACTCCAATAAGCATCACAATGAAAAAATACAGCTTAAGTAGAAAAAATATGTAAAGATTAATTTAAAATCCAATTAAAGAGTCGCAATTTCAATGTGGTGCCTAAAAAAAAGAAAAAAAAAGATGCAGTACTGGAGATAGACAACCTGTAGAGTCCAGTAGCTCTTTGAAAAATAAGTTATTACTAACGTAAATTAAGAAAAAAAAGTAATTCTATTATGAATCCAAAGGTTCATGTCAAATCATGATACAGGGTATTTTAAAGTAATCAATTGTATGTATAATTTTATAATTTTTATAAAAACTCTAGATGACAAAAAAAAAAATCATCATTTAACTGCTTACAAATCTTTACACCATAAATGCCAAAGCCAAACTTAGCTACAAACTTAAGTCATGAGTATTTCATACAGATATACAGATGCAGGCTTACCAAAGTGTCTTTTGCAACTAAAACTTATTATGTTAACATAAAATCCAAGGATACTTCCAATTCTACTCTTCTCTTGTGGTTGAATTATAATCACATTATGTGCACACTTGCCTATCATAAACCCTCTGCTCCTATTTGAAAATGCACTATATTAAAGTCCTTAATTACTTTCAAAAAAGATCATTTCACTAAGGTATTTTGGCAATGCTCATCAGTGTAGTACATAAATAAGAGATTAATTTACACACAGGATATGTAGATATGCTTATAGCTAAACCAACACACAGTTACATATGAGTTTCTGCATGTATACTTACATGTTTATAAACTTTTCCTTAAAGTGTCAGATATCTAATATCATTATCTATTAAGACATTGTTTTACTACTTCTTCCATGAACAAAATATCCCATAACTACCTCCATGGACCAAATTCATACTAAAGTTTTTTCCCTAGATCCATATGCTAAATAAATTTAAGAGAAGAAACACAGAGATCCCAAATACAGCACATTTTTCACAAGCAGTCTGTGGTCCTGTAATCAACTTCACAAAATACTGTATGAATGTTTTTGGTGAGAAGTATTAAATAAGTGATATTTGTCCACGGTATTTGCAGTGTTCTACTAAGCTAGAGAAAAAAACTTTATATTTCATCAAAAACTTTGCATGTATTATGTTTTAGGTCAGGGAGAAAAATTTTGTCTGCTGCAACCAACAGCCACAACTTTTCATAATTAACCCTGTAAATTAAAGATCTTTACATGGGTTGTTTTTTCCCCCCACTCAAACTTACACTTCAACATGAAACATTTTCCTGCCTGATCGGGTTTTTAAACTATATAGATATTTCAGAGCTTTTTGGTCTAGTAAACGAGTGCTAAAAACATACAATTAAAAAGACATTTATTAAGTAAGAATTGCTTGATTTAGAAAACCAAGCAGAGATTAGATTTTTCTTTTAAAATGCAAGTCATCTTCCCCACTACATCATTTAGGTCAACCAGAACCAAAATGTATTTGAATTTTCAATAACACATTCTTCTTGTAGCAGACTGAAGACTTATTATGCTCCAAGCATAAAATCTCTCCAGATCTAATAGGCATGATGTGACATAGGAGAAGACTAAACACATTTCTTAGTTTCTCCATGATAGGCCAAAGTGGGTTTTTTTCCTAGAATAAAAGCTTTGCACTGCAGTTAAGTGCTGAAGATGAACTTTGACAGAGTTTTGATCAGTTTTTCACTTTGAGAGACTTTTGATCAATGTAAATCACTGATAACAGCACATTAGTTACCTTGATTGGTATATTGAAATGAGGTGCACAGCACTAATTTTCAAGGGGTCACATCAAGACATTTACAGAGAGCAACCATTTTCATTATTTACACATTCCTAAAATCAGAAAAGATCTCGAAGACTAAAGTGGACACATAGAAAAGGCTGGAAATCACCAAGTTTTAAGGTACTGCACCTTACCACTCTTTCCTTATCAATTCTGATTTACAGCTGCAGAAAACAACACAGAAAGTAAATCCTGGCAGTAGGTTGGGGTTGTCCCCCAGAGGGAAAATTACGTAAGATGAGGGGAACATTTCTCTTACACAAACACCTGCACACTGTAAGGTTTTTGAACAAGAATAAATCCTCACAAAAGTCTTTTAACCACCTCTAAATTCAACTTCAAAAGTCCCAATGATGGAGGGCCTCCAAAAGGAATTTTTGCTGACTTCTACATTAGCAGCATGGAGAACAAAAGTGCAGGGAAAAAAGATAAAGCACTGCAAAGTAGTGAGGTTTTTCAGTTGAATTAAACAAGAACTCCAAGAGCTGCTTTTAGAGTTTAAAAACCGGGCATGTTCCACACAGCTCTGAGGAAACAAATATGCAGAAATAGATGGCGCACATCACATGAGGACTTAAGCAGCATCAGCATACTCATCACTTCTTTTCTGGTCTCCACTCCTTTTATTCTGTCCCTCACTGCTCCTATGCAAATATCTCACCTGTTTTGCTAAGTTATACACTCTGTTATGCTAAGTTCACCCAGCCCCCCATATTCATATAACCAAAAGATATAGAATTCATCTTACCTAATATCTCAAAGTATACACCAGCCATACACCACTAGTCCAGCTGAGTCCTTTCCTAGCTTTACTACTGTTAAAATTGTCAAATTAAGGTGTTCCAACCTCTGTGCTAAGTTCAGAACACAAAATCTTCCTCCCTTTCCTAATGTCAGGAAGGAAAAGTGGCAAGTACACTATTTTTGCCTTCCACATTATAGCTTTGTGTTGTTCCCTTGCTGCAAGTGCCATTAGCCCAGAGCACCAGCCCTGTGGCAGTATACACATCGAAGAGGATCATACAACATGAGGAAGTTTTCTCTTATACTTCCAAACATGCAAAGAGATGTTCAGTTTCCTAGGGCTGCTTAGCCCACAAACATCTTGAACAAGTTTTTAAAAAATGCTTCATAAGTCTACCCAAGAAGTATTCAAGAAGGCACCAGACTTGTTTGGGTGCCATTTTCTAGCTCACAAAAGAAATGTGACTTAGGCAACCCTTAAGATCAGGGAAAATTAGTTCAATTTATAGACATCTTCTTGTAACAAAATCAGATGAGATGATCAAAAAGCTCCTGTTGGTGATAAAATCCTATTCATCCAAGAGGGAAGGAAGCTTTTTCAATAATTATTTATTCCAATATTGACTACTGAATAGTGCCAAAAAATAGACAAAAAACCAGCAGATGATCAGAAATAGAAATAAGATGGATCACACAACAATGACAAAATACAAAGGAAAATTAAAGCAAAATGGTAGAAACAAAAAGCAAAGTACTTTTTAAAAACAGCATATTTAATACAAAAAAATATAGCCTTCAAACAGTGCAAGCCATAGCATGGCCAATCCTTTGGCTTAATCTAAGAAAGATAAAAAAGCAGTAAACATTGCCCATATTCTCTGATATATCTCTTTTGCTATGTAAAACTCAAATGTGTGGTTGTCTCTCTATAAGGTTTTAAAGGGATCAGAATTTACCAAGTGGCTTATGATACATATGATATGTAAGTTTACTGTAATAGTTTGGAAGAAGTTATGAAAGCTGGTCTCTGAACAACAGCCAAACCAAGGAGCATGAGAAAATTCCCATTAACATCTTGCAGCAATACTTCAATCAACTACAAAATACTAAGTGGAACTGTACACAGTGGCAGATCTTAGTTGCAGCATTATTAAATGGAAAAAGAAACCTCACATTTGACAGTAAATTTTAATTTGGCATCTGAATGTAAAAGTATGTCCAATAATATATTTTGATCATATAAAGACAATTACATACACAGCTATTACTAGATATGTATTAAATACTGCAAGACCCATAAAAGTTATTGGAAACAGGTTTTTTCCCCACACTAATGTGCAGTAATTTAGATGACTACCTTATAAACCATCATTATATACCACAGCACAATGTTTAGAAACCAGGTGCCAGTGTACACCTCAGATAAATCAGGAACAACTAGATCTAACAGAAGCACATGAGACAATGTAAGTAGAAAGAAGAAGCTATGTTAGAGCATTTCAGATAAGCAATGAAAAGTATCTTTGTTACTTCTACATATAGAGCAAGGTTTGGGTTTTCTTTTCTCCCTCCCACCCTTTATTTCTGGAGGAAGGAGCTTTGTTACTCAGGCAAAAAGAGCTTGAGTTTCTGAGCTACCCTGCCCCAGTATTACCTTTCAAGCAGAGTTTGGGACATTCTCCAACTCGGGGTGGCAGGTCAGCAGAAGGGGGAAACTAAATTCAATAAGCCTTTTGGTGAAATCCATACAGGTGGATTATTGCAGCAATATTACAAAATACCACCAAGAGTGTGTAACAGCAGCTTGTTATGAGATATTCAGTAGAACATTTTATTGAATAAGAGTACAACAAAACCAGCTACAGCAAACCATGCTCCCCAGAGAATCATGAAAGTACCTGCTACCCACATGGTATTCTGTGTAAATGCCAATAAGTACAGAATGAAAATGGTTAAGTACTTTCAAATTAATATTTGGCGAAGCAAACTATTGGTTTCAGAATTTCATTAAGAGTAATACATATCACAGCAACGAAACAGGCTGGGTAAAGCTACTGAACTACACAAGTTCTGACAACTGCAGAAGCTGCTGGGCCACAGACAAGGTGAGGGAAGAGACACAGACAGCAGGGGTGAGACAGCCAGCGGGGTGAGACGGCCAGCCTTGGGAGACAAGGACATGGCAGACTTCTCAGCAGCTGCAGTAAGGGCAGTGAAGCAGCAACGCTGCTGCCCCCAAGCTGATCTCCTAAGTGACAAGCAGCCTTCTGCACACCCTACAAAAGGCAGTGCCTGGCCCCAGTAAGAATGAAAATGAGGTGCCCACACAGCAAACACCGACAGGAAGCTAGCTTCAATAGAACAGACTCTAAGGCCCAGAGCATTGTCTCTGAATTTCTATATGCACTGCAGACTAGTTTCAAACCTTGATAAGCTCATCAGTTTTATTAGGGACTTTTTCCAGAAATTTACATGTAGCTAGAAGATTGTCTCAGCTGCTGTTACACAGGAGTAAAAGAAGTGACTTACTGATAATGTAACTGAATGTGTGGGGAAATAATAGCTGCAGCCTCACACACACAACAATGAAATAAACAAACAAACCACCCAAAATTACCCTGTGAACTCTCTTTTCAACCAAATTCCAAGGTACATTTCTGCTAATAAGTTTTTCTCCCCAAGTTGGACTATAGCAAAAAAAAAAAAGGTGGAGTAAAATGTTTGCATTTTACATTGCTATTGTCATTTAATTTTCTATTTGAATTCCTATTATAAATTACCATTCTCTATGTTAAATGCAGTATATAGCTTTGTTCTCATGAAAGGGGTAATTTTAATTAAGAAACTAAAAAAGCATTGGCTTAATAAAATGGATCATAAATGGCACGACATTCCAGTGATGTACTGACCTCAGTCTTAAATATTTAACATTCTAGTGAGAATATAAAGTGGTTTTATAGATACATATGAGAAGCTTTGGATAAAACATCAAGTATTTAAACAGTACATGAAATAACTTCTAGAAATCGAAGTTCCCAAAAGAATAAATAAAAAAATATGACAAAAATAGGATTCCCGAGAGGGTAAAGAAAAAGCAACTTTTCCTAAAATAAACTGGTATTCATTAAAAACTTTTTAATGTGATAGTTTATAAACAATTTCATTTATAAACAGAACTGTGATAAAGACTACTATTATTTGCATTTTTACTGCCAGAAAAAAACATGAACATCAAAAATCTCCATGCACACTATCTCTACTAACAAACCAAATGAAAGTACTTTGTAACTCCCACAAGAAATTGTGCAAGTGTACAATTTTTTAAAGTATGAGATTCATCCAAACAGAATCCAAATTTGAATTTTTATAACATAACATTAAACTTAATAAGACAGTACTATATAACTTATTTTTTCAGATAAATACTTCTCAATCCTTGAAACTCATAAATCTTGAAATAAACATCTCCAACTACTGTAAAAATTGGGAAATGTTACCTTTGTCTTCTAATCAGTTGCTATGCTAATTTTCAGCCTAGTTTAGATCAGGACTCTGAATAAAGCAAATATTTATAGAAACTGTTTCAGAACTGCAGAAGTTTCTAAGGACTGGCTTTCTGATGGGGAGCATGCTTATAATCCATGTCTCACACTCCTTTAATTAAAACAAAATCAATTATGCAATAGCTCCAATAAATCTATATTAACATTCAAAGAGAACTAGAGATTGAAGCACTCTGAGTTTATTAAATGAAAGAGGTGGTTGAAGCAGGGAAGGGGGGTTTGGAAAGGCAAAGAATAAGCTCAGGCAGCAGAACAGCACCTTACAGAGCAGCAAGTATGACAGCAAGTAGTGATGTGAAGTGCATGGTGAAAAGAAAGCTGAAAATAGGTTTAACTGCCTGAGAGATCTCCTGAGAGTAATTTTGATAATGTTGTAGCCTACTTAACTGCTCCATACGTGAGCTGACCTGCATGTCAATAAGCATTCCTTTTCTCCTCTTCCACGTCTTCCTGCCTGCTCTCCTACCTCTGCTAAAAAAAGATCTGAAACAGTAGTGTAAGAACAAATTTTAAAAAAATCTCAACACCATGCAAGACTGATGTGTTGCTCACCTAGAATCTTTACTGATCAGTCAGTATATAACCAAAACCAAGCAGCACCACACTTCAGTATTTGCTTTTACATACACGGTGCCTTTCAGCATCAGAACAGATTAAGTCCCTGTTCTTTTGAACAGGCTGCACATTGCAGTGAACTAAAACCAGAGCAAAGGAAATTATGTGTTTTGGAATATACTTGTGTTTCTTAAATTGCAAGAAAAACCATTTCTTACTCAGTAACAGCAGTAAAACTGACATGAATTTATATTCAAGAATAGAAATAAATATCAAGATATGATTAGTGCAAGAAGTTATATCAAGTCAGCACAAATGATAGGATCATACCACACTTGAATTCATTACAAGAGTGTTCAATGATGAAAAAAATTATGTACAAAGGAAGCTTTAATAGTATTATGACCTGAATGTGTTTACAAGGCTACTTTATAAATCACTTAAAGCATTACATGTCTCCTTAGAAACAGGACTGAAAACTAAAAAGAGCAGAACAATCACTTAAGTATGTCCTTGCTTTCTGCCTATATAAGATTGTTAGACACAAGCCTTTTGCACAAATCCAAGAAATATTTTTTTTTCAAACAAAAAAACAAAACTACAAAATAATAGTGTGTGACACATTAAAAGACACAAGTATCACTGTCAGGAGTGTTAACTGGGTAAAGCTATCCAAGATTATTACAGTCATAAAATGTAAAATGTCATACACCAGACCTTTTAGATGGGAAAAGCTCATAGGTCAGGCATCAAAAACACTAGGACGGAAAAAAAACTAACTTAACTATTAAGATAATTTTAAGATGAGGCAAAAGGAAGTGGCAAGAATGGAACATGTATTTGTGTGCTGCTGTTTTGAAGCAGAGCAGGACTAGAAAAACTTGAAAAAAGAAGGACACAACCACTTGAAAAGCTCAATCCCACCCCACACCATGCTTCCTTAACACTTCTGTAAGAGTGGAATCGCACAAGCAGGGATCTCTTCACAACTGCTAGCTACAATTCTCTCAGCTTTGTCTCTCCTTGCAGCACTAGCCATCATTCATATTGAAACCAGCAAACTGCCTACCAGTTGTCTCCCACAAAAGATGAGAAAGGAGCACTTTAGATTGTTCTCTGCTGAGGAGAACTCAGAAGCCTATTAAATCTGAAATAATGAAATACCAGTGTCAGCAGATCATAAAAAATACTTCAAGAGCCAGGATCCATCTTCTATTAACAAGCAACACCCACAGAACTCACAACAATGCCACTGGTGCCAAGGACAGGATAGGATCTTGGCATTAGTATAATCAGATTGGTTTAACAATGTGTAAAGACATTGAGTGTTACTTTGAAATTAGCTGCAGTTTACCTGCAGAGTCAGAATCTTATAACTGCATCTTAAACTAAGAATCTGTGGGACGGAATCCTCAACCTCAAAACACATCCAGCACAGCCAAAGGGAAGATGAGCACTCATGAGCTGGCAATTCTGGGGCAAGTCTGTCCCTCACTGGATATTAACATACAGACCAATTCACTGAGTCACACTCTAGAGGTCTCATAACCTTGATACTTCCTTTTAGCACAAGATCGAGATGAAAAGTGGTGGAAGAAGAAACCTTTCATTGGAAACAAAGTTCACTTTCAGATTTCTGAAAAATTGTATTTTTTTCTGTTTCAAATAAAGTTTTCCAACGTTCCTGAAAGCAGCACAACTGTATTTGTCTGATGAAAATACTCTGCTGTTTCACACACAAGAAAGCATCCACCTGAAAAAAATGTGGCCACAAGACACCCAAGCTCTGAGTGTAGCCAGTTCTCTCCCCCAAAAGAACATCCCCCCTGGCAGTGCCCTCTAACCAGAGGATTCATGTACCTTATTAGGCACTTCAGTGAAACAACAGCAATGCTGCTTAGGAAACACAGCCAGGAACACAGTCCAGAGTAGAGAACCAGGCACCCGAGTTACACATCACACACAGCAGAGAGGCAGTTCAATTAGATACAGCTCAATACTGAATAAGACCAAAAATGAGAGGGCCCTGCTTTGACAAGCAGAAAAATATTGCACCGTGCTGTTCCAAATGCAGTATCTTATTTAGGGCTTTTTTCCCCTATGACAAAAGAGTTGCTAAAAACACCATTTTGCAGAAATTATGGTTGCATCAAAAATGGCACAAGTAAAATGACTGAGCAGCTATAGCATATTCTTTTTTCAAGTTATTGGATTATACAGACACCAGCAGAAGTGAATCTCTGACTTTCCTAAATGCATAGTTCACTTGGTTTTACTTGACTGAAAACAGAAGTGCTTAAACAATTGGTATATAGGTAATAAACTACAGTTTTATAAGCCACATTTATGGGAGGAATACTTTTTGATATGCAATAAACGAAGAATAGATTACAGTATCTTGACCTTTACATTACAGTCCTGAGAAGGGAAAGTTAACTGCACAAGATTTAGCATCATCAGCAACTAGAGGATTTCAGATGAAAAGAACCAGTGCATATGCATAAGCAGATAAAAGATATGTCCACCATTAACTCCATGCCACACAACTGCTTTCAACTTTTATATGGATAGAACAACCATACTTCATTTTTGTACAAGTCAAGCAAAGTAGAACATCCTTAACAGAGCAGGAAATGAAGTTTTAGTCACTGCACAAAATAAATCAACAAAAATGTAATGCCTGTTGATGACAATGAAACCACTAGCATATGCACTCAGGACTCTGATCTATTCTGTCCACCAGATGCTCTTTCTTTGTGAAAGGCTGGTAAAAAGAACTAGAGAGTTCAGTGTGGCTTAAGCAGATTTTTTTTCATGCTGTTAAGTATTTTTCTAAAGTTTTACTGCAAAATCTTAATGTTCTTAAGGATCATAAGCAAGTATCTACAATGAACAACTTATAACCCACAGGCCATATGCAGTGTGGCAGGACAATTCGTCTAGCTTGTTCCCTTTGGCCACTTCTCCTGACAACCTCAGCTGCACACCAGATGACTGCAGTGAAGCAGGCAATCTGCCCCTCACAACCATTTCATCTAGGGGGCTTGTAGCCTCTCCCCCATCATATAATAAGCCCAGCTTTAAAGGCATGCTGGGAAAAGGGGTGAAGAGGTTCCAGGAAAGATGTCCACTTCCTACTGCCAGAACAACGCATTTATCCCACAACATCATCACTGTCCACATCTGAGGAACATATGAGAAGAAGACCATCAAGAACATGCTGAGTGAGTTGTATGGAGTCAGCAGCACACTCCTGTCTGCCCTCTTTCTCAAGTCTTCATCAGGCCCTGCTGGGTAAAAACTGCAGAGTCCAGCTTAAACACCTGGAATCCAGTAGAGATACAGGAAGGCAGAGACTTCCAGAAGGCAGCAGAACTATACACATATACAACACAATCCAGATGATCCTCACCTAGAGAAAGTGTTCCAGAAGCTGTGAAATATGACACTCTCCTACCGCTAGGAATAAAAAACAAACCTGAGAGCAGCCCGCCCACCCAAGGATTGAAATACTGCTGTCAACTGTGCTCCTTAAAACCGACAGCAGAGCAACACTGATTGCATTGATCAGGAGGCCTCTCACCTCCTAGAGCTGCGTGGTAAACCACTGTGGTTCTTTGAAAAGTAGTCCCACATTACCAACACACTTCTAGAATACCAGGACCAATGATCTTCGGGTTGAATTCTCAGTAATCACACATTACTGCTGCTGTCAAATAATTTCTGGAAACCCAAAACTGATTTAAAATAATGAATAATGCTGAGAGGTTAAAAGGTCTAACAGGCTTTGATATATAATGAAACTAAAAGATACTTTCAGCTTTGACTGAAAATACTTGCAAATTGAATAACTCAAATCAATAGAGCCCTTTACGCGACAAAATCTTTCAGAAGAATGAACAATGCAAAGCTGCTTTTCCTTTTTTATTTTATATGTGTGAATCATTCTCCAATTAGGAGCAATACATAAGGACTTTAATTGAAAATTAAGGATAACCTCATAGCATTCTGAGCTCTGTCAACCTTTGCACATGTAAAGGAAGCCAAGTGGATCTTCTGAGGCCAAGTGAGGGCCTCAGAACATGGTTTCTTAGCAAGCCAGCAGCAGAACCACTAAACAAACACACCAGAGAGGGAAGAAAAAAAAAATCATATTTCTCACTAGAAGAATCAAGTTTTCTCCTTTTTCTCCAGATGCAAAAAAATAAATATTTACATTTAAAGTTCACACTTTTATAACAGTTGGATGGTCCAGAGTATTGCCAGTAACACAGTACAATTTCCCTCAGGTTCTACGGCCTGTAAAGAGGGAAGACAATGATTTTTCCTTAGAAAAGAAAGCATGCATTTAAACCTGAACATCTACCCATTCTTTTGGAAGACGTGAGGGTCACTGGGATTGAATTTATTTTTATCCGTAAGTGTTCAAAATAAAACACAATCTACATCAGTTGCACATCAGAATTATTTAGCAGGAACCACTCTTCAAGTGCAGGTATTTCAAAAGTCAAAAGCAATAGGTGAGTAAAGGGAATTCTTTTGCTTAAGTTGTGTCTAAGAATTTATAATTCAATTATAAGCTTCTAGAGAAAATACTACTCTTTCCAAAAAGAACAAGCTATAATTCCAGAGTATGCTTTGTACTGAAAGAATTAAGAGCATTTTGTCTTTTGGAATTCTAAGATCCTTTTACCAAAGATGAATAAATTGCAGGATTTTTCCACCACAAAATCTGTAATCATGCCCATTCTCAAATAGTAGGCTCTGCAGTAATGAGGAGCTAAAACACATTCCAACAAATTTATCTATGCTTTAATCTATCAACAAATGAGGAAAAACTACTTCCTCTCCAAGGAAATTTTTAAATGCATTACCTCACCTCATTCTCCATTAAACCACACAAACCCAAACTCTTCACCCAACTACATGAAACAAAGCTGGATTGTAGGGTCTGATTTGATGTCAGCTGGATTGGGACAAATCTGGAATTACTCCAAAGTAAATCAATTGAAGTAGTCCAGACCTACACCAGGGAAGCAGAATCAGAATACAACCCTAAACTTCTAGGAATTATGCCAAAGATGATATATAAACTCTTTCTCCCTGTACCTGGGAACAAAGACACTGACTATTGACATTACACTTCCTTGCTGTAAATAGGTCAGGGAAAAAGTTCAGTAAAGATCAAGGGATTACTCTTAATCTTTCTACTTTATAAAACTGTATCTACACATCAGAACAGGTCCTCTGTCCTTAATAAAGACAAATACACCATTCACATGTTAGTATTTTATTTGTCTTAGCAAACCTATTTTCTGGAACAAACATCAGCAATGCTATGGTATCTGAATTTCAACTCTTACACTGCAGAAATCACAGTGAGTCTCTGTTACTGGGCAAATGGGTTCCTTTCCAAAATTCAGGACTACATACCATGAGATCACTCTCAAATACTAATTTACTGAATTAACCACAGCAAAGAAGAAACCAAACAACCCTTTCTACCTGGTGCACTACCATAAACAGTGAAGATGTCCTGTGGCAACCTTGTTCTAAAAGCAGCTGGTGTAGGTTTAAATGCTGAGCTGCCTAACAGCAAATTCAGACTCAGTGATATGCCAGCTTCTGCTCTCCAAATGCTTATTACACACCAAAAGGAAGTAATGGGACTGTGGCAGGGAGGAACAGATCTGCAGGCTGGCTAGCACAGACCAGTTCAGTTAGTCTCCTGTCCAGGACTATCCTGCAGTACAGTTCCTCAAATAGATGAACTCTTGTATCACCCTCCTCTCTGTCACCATGGATAGTCTCCCAACACAAACTTAAAAGTAGAACACTTGTAATTATCTTGAAAATTGTAAGTGTTGGCATTTAGGTTACTCATACATTTCAAAAATCTTTATGTATTAACACACGAGTTTCTGGAAAGATGATGTGCTATTTTCCCCCGCTACTTTTTATGTGACAGTAAAAGCATGAAATACAAAGCCAAAGAATTATCTTCAAGGGGGACCTGTGTCAGGCATGAACATCCAGAAGACCTGAGCAGCCAACAGCCCTGCCACCTTTTGGAGGTACCAAAAAGTGACAGTTTCACAAAGTCTTCTTGAACATGAGCACTCAAAAGTAGATTTTGGAAAATGCCTGTACCTAGATACTCAAACCCTCTTTGTACCCACACATATCTCAGAGGCAATAAATACTTTAACACAGGTAAATTCATCTGAAATATATAAGCATATTCAAATCACTAGCATTAGTTACATTAGTTAGCGGTATTACTACTTTTTTTTTTTTAACCTACTAACCTGTTGACTATTTAGGATTTTTTTTCCAGAAATATAGCATATTAAGCCACACTAAAAGCAATTCTATTGCATTCACATTCAAATCCACAACTTTGAGACCCACAACACACTCCACAGTTCTAAAATACAAGTTAAACTGGTCAACGCTGCATTAGCTCTAATATTTAAATTATACCATCCATTTCCTTGCTATAATGTGGGTTTGCTGTATATAATTCCTTCAATTCCCTAGCAGCACAGCCACTCCACCCAAAAATTACTGGATACTATCATAGCTGGTACAGAACAAAACCATTCTTTACATTTCAACAATGCACTTTCTAACTGGTGCTTTGCCAGGAGCTCAACCTGACATTCAGCTTCCAAGTTCATTTTGCAGCCTAGAAAGCTCTTATGTATCATCTCCTCTCACCACACAGCATATTCAGGTGATTTCCTTTATAAACAACTGTAACAATCACACTCTTGAACTTTCCAGAATATAGCTGTACTATGTAGTATAAAATAGTCTGGAGTCCGCAGCTTTCTAGTGATCACAGAACATGCGAAGATGGGTCCATTAAAAAACTCCAGGAAAAAAAAAAAAAA
>VWZV01003407.1:0-12400 GCA_013397155.1 Irena cyanogastra
AATATCATTAAATTGTATACATAAATTAATTAAACAGTTGGGAAATTGAATTCAGCAATGGGTCACTGGCTCTAAACTACAACATTCTACCTTGGGCTAAATTAAAAAGTAACCTTTTGGTGTTTTGACATTTCATTAGCAAAACTGCTATTACCACAGACTAGTCTGAATGATAGAAAAGAATGGATTCTAACTGTGAGTGTAAAGGATTTACTGGAAGGTAGAATAAACCTAATCTGAAAGGAAAATAATTGGAAAGGATGGGTAGATTTGTAATTATTGGAGTGAAAAATAATATGGTTTTTCATATTCTTTCTGAGAAATGCTGATGGATTATTTATTCAGGAAATTAATATGCTACTGGCAGCTCTCAATAATACAATGTGGAAAAAGAAATGGAAGAAGGAAAATATTTTTTTCTTTTTTCCATTTGACAAAAAATTGTTATTTGCTGGTTTATTGGTTCAGTATGTGCAAGACACAAATTCATATCCTCTTTTCCTTGTGGCAAATTCACATGACCAAGGTGCACAGACAGGGAATTTGCATAACTGAAAAAAAAAAGAGTACCTGCAAACCGTATAATGAAAATAATTTGCACAAGCTGTAATTGTAGACTCTTGATTTTTCTGAGGTTCAGTCCTTAATTTTCAAACTGTTTTGTAATGTTTGTCTCTATAGTCTGGCTTCTTCCTTGAAAGCGTCTTGAGCAATTCATAATGATGTGTTGCATGAAATTTAATTTACCTTTGCTGCCAAGTCTGATAGACTGTGCTCCACCTATACCTTCAGTTACTCCTCATTTTATTCTAACACAGGGGATCACATTTTCCTTTTTGACTCTGATGTTTTAACTCTGACCATTTGAACAGATTCTTATGTTCTCTATCTGTGCCCTGACCTGAACGAGCAAGTAGTGCATTCTCATACTAGTGCTGTAGGGTTTCTCCTCTCCCTGAGGAGCCTTTCTATGAACTTGTCTGTCAACCATGAACCCATTTCCACTGTTATGTTGGTGAAGTTCCTCTTTGCTCCTGAATGGGGCTTTTTGGTTCTTTTTTTTCTTTAATCCCAGTTCTGCCTTTTAGATCATTGGAAAGGCCCTGAAGGTATTAAATAGGAGCCATTTATAAAGATTCTCATTTCACCTAGGTTTTTGAGTGTGTGTGTAAACAATGCAATGAATATCGGAATTAAAATCTTCTGTCTACAACCCCAAGAGAGTGAAAATCCCAGAAAAAAGGAAATATCCAAGCCTAATGTTCTCTGTACAGTGACCGCTAAGACAAATTTTCCTCATATTAAGTGCATTTCGCAGTGTTTTTAACTATATTTTTTATATGCCAACATGTGTTAGAGATTCATAAATGTATCATTTTGTAGTTCCTCTCCTCACTCAGAGAATGATAAATGCTGTGTTGGTGATTTCAGACTCTACCATGCATTTTTCATCAGCACAGCTGGACCTTTTTGTGGTAGTGACTAATGTTAATGCTTGTACAGTTACACTGGATCTCTATGGTATTATTGTGTCCTATCTTGAAGACTCTTATTATGAAGGCCCATAATCAGTTGTGATCATCCTAGATTAGGTAAATATTCAAAATACACGTTAGAATTCTTTCATCTGGGGTTCAGTTTCGTGAGTATTGATCATTACAAGTGTTTTTAGTGATTCTATCCCTGACCTTTCCTCAACTAACAGAAAAATAAATAACACTTCAGATACTGACACATAACAAAATGCAAAGAGTATTTAGGCTATGATTCAGCATGCTCGAATTGATTTCAGTTATTTACATGATGAATTTATAATTGAGATTTTTTCTTGGTGGTGAAAGAAAAGATGAATCATGCAATAACCCTGCTATCAGATCTATATCTCAGTGAGTACACATCAGTGGAGATGCTTCTTTCTTTCCTTTGACTGTTTTGTAAGACTGTATATGTAACTTAGGGGTGCCTGGCAGTACTTAACTGAATTTTAAGTGTAATGTTTAGCAACATGAGACAATTTTTCAAGGTTATGCAGAATAGGAATTTCCACATAAAGCTCATGTGAATTAGTGCTGAATATGGACATTTGTGTAGGTTCTGATTTTAGCTTCTCTAAACCTAACTGGGGCTCCTATACATAATAGTCACCAGACAATATATTAAAAACACTTTTACAAACCCTGACTACTCATTACACAGGAAAGGAGTAAAAGATGAGAAATCACTGACAATGCTCTTGACACTTTCAGGCGTGTGTGATGAACCAGCTATGTTGTTTCATTGTATGTTAATAGTAATATTTGCATTTCAACTGAATACCTGGCTCTGAGTTTTGTGTGTCCAATATGAAAAAAACCTGGCAAATTAAAGTGTCTGACTGAGTATCTGGTAAAGAACGAAGCAACAAAATTCTGAAGATCGATATTTTTCTATCTCATGTAGCTTGGCCCTTATTTTTATTTTCCCTGAGTGAAATATCTGTACATTCAAGAGATGCATTGACTAACATAATATAAAACTTCAGAGAGGAGGAATACTTTCAGAAATTGAAGCAATTTAAAATCTGCTTTAAGAATACAATTGCAAAAACTACCTTGGAAGGAGGAACTTGACTGTGCTTTGATTGTCAGATGCTTTGGTCAATTTTCATTTTATGCTTGTTGTTGATAGTTTTTTGTAGCATTTTTTCATACCTCAGCTTTATCACTTTTCATTTTTACTTGCTCATGAAGAGTGAACATTTGGATTTCAACATCTTTCTATTCCCTAAGAAAAGGTCTGTATTTACCTGTACATTTAACTGTACCCCTTCTTACTTTCATGTAGTGTATATTTCTTCCAATACAAGCTGTAATAAAAATAATTACTACAGTGATAATTACAATAATGAAAGGAAAAAATCTTGTCTTATAGACTGGTTATGTTGTCATTTATATTTGCATGAAGTCTTACTATTGATTTGAAGGCCAAAATAAGGATCAATTGACAGCTACTCATTATCTTGACATTAGCATAAAATTGTACTGACATGGTGCAAGAATAAAAGGTATCTTGGGGCGTACTGAAGCTGGATGAGAAGAACAGTGCTAAATTAGCCTGTGTTTCACTGATCATAAATAACCCTTGGTTGTTAAAACCTGGTAAAATTGAGAGCAAGTATGAAGATTGCATTGCCATGCAATTTTCTGCATTGGATAGAAATATTCAGAATTATATACATAACATCTGTAGATCCTTTTGAAAGCTAGCTGTATTTTCAAGGGCCTAATCAAAGTAGAATGACAAGTGAGCATGTATCTAAAAGATATTGTCATGATTAATGTACTGCCGAACATCACAGGAGTTAATGGGCTTTAACTAGCCAGTTAACTTAAGCTAGTATGAATTTGGCTGTCTTGAATTTGCAAGACATGTCAGTGAAGATAGAAGGCAGTGAAGTGACCTGAAAGGTATTTATTACCCTTCTGTGATCCTATTTTTAGTCATCAAGCTTAGATGAGAATGGACGGTAAAGGAGGTATCTACTTCTCTGAAAATAGAGAGAGCGAGATTCAACCACTTAAATATATTGAAATAAATTTTTTTCCAGATAATCTTAGGCATGTATTTGGATGATAAGATTTGACCAAACAAATAGCATAATTTTTTTTTGTCCACAAAACATCCAGTGGCTTTAAACCAGTCAAATTATAGAAGCAAAATGTTATGTGGGTTATGCTTTCATGCTTTCCTACAGTGAATACTGCCTGGGCAGAGTGGGGGTCAGACTGTCGACTCAGTTCTGTTAGGTAAAACAAAAAGCGGTCTTAATGAAGTAAATTGCAAAACGCCAAGGAGTCAGTAACACTTCTTATTATTAATACTTTGTATTATGCTTGAAGATTTTAAGGTGGATTTGGCAACATTTATTAACTAAATCTTTCATCTGTGAATTGGTGAAGCTTGTGAAATCTAAGGTAAACTTTTGATTGTGCTGAGTAAGAGCAGTTAATAGTGGTGCATCAAGAAAAAATTCTAAATCATTGGTAATTGGAATGACAAGCAAGACTCTGCTCAAACACTTCATTAAACTTCTATTTTTATGGGGATTTCTTCATTTCCACTGGAATGAACAAGTCAGTATGCATGACTTATTCTGCAATGAACTTTGATGAATTTTTCTAAGTACATTAAAATGAGCTGCATCTTCTGTTAATCCAAAGACCCCCACCACCCGTATGTGTGGCGATAAACCCTCTGATGCACAGGCAAGAAGGCAGGATAATGGGCCTGAAGGACAATCATATATATGTACATGTATAAATATATTTTTTTGCTTGTCAGTAATAACTCTGAACTGCCTACAGCGTTCACAGTGCCTCTTAAAAGTCAGGTATTGTATTGAATTTAAAATTCTCTTATGCAGAGCAGGAAGGGGAAAAAAAATCAAACACTTTCTGAATTGGGCCCAAATATCCAAGGTTAATTTTCTGAGAAAGCTGCAGCAGCTAGATAAGGCCATCCCCTGCAAATTAGTTTTGCCTGCCTGGATTACAGCTAAATTTATGCAGCTTGCCTTATCCTTTCAGAAGCGCCTCTGAAGTGTCGTAATTAACTGGCACACATAAAGTGAGAAAATTTTCTGCTTGGTGGCAGCCATTCCTCATTTCATCTCAGTTCTAACCCAAATGGAAAGGTAGTTTCTTATTTTTACTGTCAAAAATATCCCCACAACCCACCAATATCTTACAAGAAGTCTTTGAAAACAAACATGAAACAGCTTCAGAACAGAGTTAGGGTTTTAAAGAGCATAAATACTGCTGAGGGAGCAAAGTGGAGATTCTGCATAATAGTAAATACAAAATAGTGGCTGGAGATTGAGTATACATACAAATATATATGTATGCATAGGTATACACATACGCACACACATTTAGACTTCAAATTTTTACAATTCACTATAGAATTTCTGTCTCATTTTTTTTATGTTGGGATCCGCATCCAAACTATAAGTTAGGAAAAAGTAGATGTGATATATGCTTGTTTCTGTTTTAATGTAATGGTAAAATACATTACCCAGTTGTCTCCTGAATCATGTGTGAATTACTGTGGCTTTTATTAAGAAAAGCAAAGAGTATATTTAATATTTTTCATGGAATTTTCTTTTCTGCTGATTAGAATATTTTAATATTGTACAAAGAAAATTGTATAATTGAAATAAATCCCCATTTTCTATATTTGAAGACTGGTACACATGTGCAAACTTGATGAAAACAGTTTAGACTGAGAAAATTTAATCCCAGACTATGTTAATTCCTTTTCTTTATGGATTTTCACCAATCTTCTTGTTGTTGTGATTATCAAGCTTTTCTACTGTTCTAATATTTTATACTGTCCTGCTCTATTTTTCATATAAGATCCCCATTTGTCTCACTATTTACTCATTCATAAAGCCTGTCAAGTAATTTGTCGACTTTTAATACATTTTAAAAATAGAATATTAGGTAAATACTTTCTCCTCTCATCCCCCTTCAAACTCTTGTTCTATGAAAACCTGTGGAAGTCAATGAGAATGGCTGCTGGCTGTCAGTTCTGCTGATGAATTGCTGCTGTGCAGCACCCAACAGTGTTTGGATTTTTTACCCATTTTCCCATTAAGAAAAGTAATTCTTAGGTTTGCTATCAAATCGTCATGCTATCCATTTAGAGCACTGCAGACAGAGTATTCAGTATATTAGAAAGCATTGTGCACTAAACTACCTCCATTTCAACTAGTCTAGCTTGGTGGAAAGCTGTATTTTTGCTTCCTGAAAATTGATATTAGAGCTGAGCTAGGAATTTTCTGCAATTTATTTTTACTCAGAAGTTTCAGCTATAAAGCTCTTACTCTGCTGGTAAGTAGATCAACAGCTATGCTGCAGCGTGTTAGTTGGACAGAGCACACCCCATATAGTAAATCTCCCAACAATTGAGTTGCAGCAGGAATCAAAGGGCCAAATTCTGCTTTCGGTTAGGATGGATTAAATCCAGAGCAAATCCAGTGACTTCAGTGGAATTACTTGAGATTTAAACTAGTGTAACTGTTAAGCGGAGTGTGTCCCTTCCTAATTAAACCATGGTTCTGACAGCTACTTATAGCAGGGATTCCTGGGTAGTGAAATGACTGTCAATGGGCTTGCACAAGAAGAGAACATGACATGAGCTCATAGAATTTTCATGTACTTAATCTCCAAGTGATAAAAATGAACACTATCACTGTCTTGACCATATTAAAATATTTTGCCTGAAAGGTCTGCTCTGCAGAGAAGGCTATCATGTCAAAACAGAGAAAGCTAAAGAAATGCTAAAAATATATGCAATTGGAAATATTTTTAAAAGGACTATGTGAAGATGAAGACACCTGGGTTTGAGCAGAATGTAAGATGTCATCAGCCAAAACCTTGTGAACAGAAGCCTAATTATTCATAAGAATTTTTCAGGGATTAAGTGGTGTTTAACAAGGAGGTCTACCAGAAAACATTAAAAATGAATTTCTGTATACTTCAGGGTTAGGAACAATTGACTGAAGGACAAGTTAGGTTTAAAACCTAAAAAACCTAAAACCAAAGGAGGTGGATGATCTGAGGTTCATTTGTGCTAGTCTTTGTCTCACATCCTTGAAATCCCAGTAAAATTGACTGGATAGGTGTATAAAAGATTTCTCATTACTATGAAAAGCGTTTAGAAACTTTTTGAGTCACAGGTAGCAGATAGCCAATATCATTGCACAAAGACAACAATTAAGGGAAAGTACAACTTACAGTAGTCAATCTACTGTTTCCCTTCCCAACACTTCACTTGCAAGAGACACCTGTAATGGAGAACATATGATTGAACACAGAAGTCTGGACATCTTTTAAATGAAAAATGTGCTCATTTTTATAGGACACCAGTGAAAATTTTCTACATGTTTGTTAAAATGATCGAATGGGTTTTAAAAAAATATAGTCTTCAAGGTTTTTTGAGTGTTTCTGTTTTTCTGTGTTTTTCTTCCATGTCTCTATCAGTTTGTGTTAACTTTCCTTTTTTACATGTGTTTTATCTTTCCTATCTTTACTTTAGACACTTTTGGCCAATCTTTTCTCCTGTATTCAAGTGTGAATTTTTTTCTTTTTTTTTTTTTCTTATCTTTCCATAGTTTTTGTGTGTCTCTGTATTTTGCAATTGCCAGCATTATGTTGTGGCCGTGAGGTTTCTTGTCATCATACATGGGTGCATATGGTAGAATGGAGTCAGTATCTACTCTTAACACGTTCGCTTATAGACAGATTTATTGTAAGGGGAATATTTCTTTGTACTGTTTTATTGCAGGAAAATGACAAGTGGGAAAAGCTGGACAATTTATGTATTTATGTTGCTGTTAATCCATTACAGCAAAAGATCTTTTCTGCTAAAGCATGTGCACTTTAACAAAAGGCACAGAGAGGGGTACAATCAGAATATCTGTGATTACAGCCAGAATCTTGCTAAAATACATAGGAAGGGCTTAGAATGTATAAAAGAGAGTGTGTCACCTATGCTTTCATCCTTTATTTTCTACTACCCCTCTCTATAAATACAATAAAGGCAAACCTGAAAAGCCTGTTAAATTAATACCAAAGCATTGCAGCATTATCTGTGGGTTTTATGGAAATTTGTGGGCTCAGTTCATGGTTCAATATCCCATATCTCTAATAGCAGTTCTTCTGTAGAAATTAACTGACACTTTGTGGATGGTCATTTATTCATAGTAATAATTATTCTTTTAAGTTGCCACAGTATTTAAACATCCTTCCACATTCTTTTGTAAAACCATGGAACTAGTTTATACCAATAAACAATGTATTTTTTTGCATTTTCATTTTTAAAATATAAACACATTCTAAAATTTGTTTTTCTTCTCTCAGATTTGTATGGAATACATGTCAAATTTGATAAAAATTAAACTAAAGGGCTTTTGCATTTCTCTTCATGTTGATGCCAAAATCCATAGGATGACCTCTTAGAAATGTGTATATTATGTAATATTATTACATATGCATGTGAAAAGAGATCAGATTTAATAATAGGCATCTTTAAGAATAGCAAAGTGACGAAATTGTTGTGCCTTGTCAAGGTTTTCCACTGCTTTTTTCTTTTTTACATATCTCAGCCATCCAGTTACTTATATTGAATTTAAATTAAACCTTAAATGAGGAACAGATACATGTATAAAACTAATGAATAAAAATCCTGTTTACCAATTAGTTAAATCCAATTAAAGCTTAAGCTGATAATTGTATAAACCTCTGGTATGAAAAAGAAAAATTGTGCTCAGAGCTCTTGTCTACACTATGTGTTGGAAGATATTTTTATTGGGAACTTGTTACTGTACTGAGACATTGAGTAAAATGCTAATTTAACTGTGGTAAATCAGTGATCCTAAAGTCAAGAGTAGCAGCTTCCTATTGTCAAAAACTGTCTGTTCCAAAAAAAGAACATCCGCAAATATCAGGGGAGAACCAATGTTCAGAAGTCAGTGTGATTACATCTGTTCATATTCAGTAAGAAAAATGTGTCGTTTTCAGAAGCTGTGATTCCATGCTAGTTATCCAGAAGATATCTGTCCTGAAAGGCAGATCAGAACTGTATGGTTTGATGTGTTATAGTGCAGTGCAAAATCCACATTTCCTCAGCTGTGATTTGATCCTCCCTCACTTCCAGAACTTGTTTTAACAAAAGAAAAGTTCTTCTATTTTCACAGGATACAGAGCCCAGGCAGGTAGCAGACTTTTCACAGAGCAAATTCCTAAGTGTCATCTACAGATGCAGGATGTAAGCTCTTTGCTGGCTGAATTTTGGACTGGTTTTGAAGGCTTTTCTGAATTATACAAAATTTACCCAGAAAATCATATTATAGTTCTGTTGCTCCACAATATCTTAAACACAGCAATAGACTTTATGCTTGAATTTTACCAGCATATTTGATATTTTTTAAAGTAAAAAATTTAATTATACCATTAATAGAATTATTACAATGACATTAATGAAAAATAGAGAAGCAAAGTAGTAAGTCCAATTATTTCCTATCTTCTGCATCCTCTGTTAATTAAGGGTTGATTGAGAGTAAAATGAAGTGTATTTTGTTACATCTGCACCGTAATCACTGAATTCCTCCTTTAATTTAAATACTGAATGGACTAACTAACTGCCTGAAAAATGTTACTCAGAATTACTGCTGTTCCTATATAACAGCGTTCACCCAGTCATGGCTTCATTAGTGAAGCAGAATGATATCACTTTGTTGAATGTATTATATTAACACTGATACAAGGAGAAGTTGGGTCAATGAACATGCAAGAGTTCTTAGAATTCGTGGTAGTTTTTCAGACAAGTCACTTGGACTTAAAACATCTTTTCCTTATTGCTTCCTGCCATAGAGTGAAGGATTTACTTTTACCCCACTAATTTACAGCTTATCTGAAGAAGGAATTGTTGGAAGTTGCTAACTTGCCATGGCTACCCTTAGTGTACAGCAAGTAAATTAAAGTAGTGTCCTTTCTCCACTGAAGGGGAAGGGGGATTCACTGTGGGTAAGATGTGGAGCTGAACAGACAGCAGATCAGCAGAAGGTTCAAGTGCGTCAATACGGCACAACTCCTCTTTTTGCTCTCATTCTTGTAGGGACTTCCTCATCTTGCTCCCATCTCCTTTGTTTTTCCACCACATATGAGATTTTTTCATGCCAGATTTACACTTTGTTGTCAGCTAAAGCCAGTCCTATTCCGCTCTCAGTGCTGCATTGCTTCAGTAACCTGTACTTCATAATTTTGCATCCATGCTTACAACTCCTGGGCATTGTCCTGTTGTTTTGCTTTCATGACCTCAGCTATGATCTTGCTCTTTATTTTGTGATTCCCTGCTGCTAAGGGAAACTGATTAGATCATAGCTGCCTAGCAAAAAATTGCTTTACCTGACGATATCCTGTACCCTGACAGTGGAAAGATGGCTGGGGATAAAGTAAGAGGAAACTGGGAAGTTATATTCACATATTAAGAGAAGTTATAACAGTATGGAAGTTATAGGACTAGATGCAGTTGCTACTGCCTGGATGAAATGCAGTGAACATGCCCAAAAACCTATTCCGCAATGATTCCCCATGGGCACAATCTACAATTGAAAGCAAATGCTAAGTGGGATGAAAAGGAGGAAACTGGTCAGGCATGAGGGCCTCAGCTTTCACAGCGTGCTGACAGACTAGTCAAACACTAAAGGTTTGAGGAAATCTCCCCTTTTCACCTGACACCGGACTCGTGCTCAGAAATATCATATCAAGGCCTCATTTTATTATTATTTATTCGCTACAATTTAGTAAAAAAAATACTATTAAAAACCAGTCAGTTGTCAAAGTAGTATTTAACTTTTTGATAATTATAAGTCTATGCGCTAATCTATCACATGATCAGGTGTCATGTAAGTGCAAATTCTTTTGGGTATTTTTGGTTTTCTTTTAGTTGGAGTTTTTGTTTGATGGTCGTTCCCTGGTTTGTTTGGGAGTTCTGTTTTGTTGTTTTGTTGGTTTTTTTGGGTTTTTTTTAAGAAGAAAATTAAAGCAGTACACTAGGACTTTGGAGATTTGTGTTTTGATTCTAGGTGTTGGGCAAGTTGTTTAAAACACCGACCTCCCTCAGCTGTCTGTTTACCTACAACCTGTATTGTCATATATATTTACTGTTACTGTTTACTGTTACTATATTTACTCTTTAAGTGCAGAAAGATAGTACAAGAGGGACCTACATATTATAACAATAAATATTCACCAATTAAATAAAATAGGTTTTGACTTAGATGATAGATAAGAATCTTCTTTTTTAACTTATATTTATGAAGTACAAAACTAGACATTCCTTCAAAACAATTTTATTTCAACAAACTAAGTCTCAGATGTTTATCCTCAAGTGCTCATAAGGGAACAATAGATATATGTTCCTCGTGCATTATGACATAAAAGATTATCCGAGAAAGGAAGTGGAAATAAATAGTTACTTTACTTTGAAGTGTTTTCTTAAATAGGAAGAATATGAGTAAAAGAATATGAAAGAGAAAGAAAAAGACTAGGAACAATGGCACTTCTTTTCTATCCTAGCAAAAGATAAATATATTTGGTATGCTACTGAAACGCAGATATATTAGGCAAAATGCTATTGCCATAGATATCAATTGCAAAACAATAATTTGTCTCCTGAAGTCAAGATTTTTCCCATTGTTTGTGAATACTGAATGAAAACAGTAGAGACAAACCTCCACCGGAGTTTTCTTTGGAGTTATGGTTTTGAAAGTAAGATGTGTGGCTGGATAATCTAGGGCAGCCTTAATAATATTCCCATGTGTACAATCCATTCTGATAAATAACTTGTGCTTACAGTATTTATATATATATATAGTCTTGATTATGTCATGTTGCTTCCAGATTAGCCATAAAAATGTTCAATTATGTGACAGAAATATTTAATAAAGCAAAAGGTTTGAGGATGTTCCATTTGAATACTACACATGAATGCATGCTATCAGTGCGAGTGCTGTGTACCGAAACTGTTTATTCCATACTGCCTGTTTTCCTAAAAAGACAATTTGTATTGTGCTAGCATATTCATAAGTATAAAAGCTTTAGCCATTCCTAAGTTATTCCAGACCTTTAGCCTATAAGGAGACAGGGCAGAAAAGGTTTAGTTCTTAGACAGAAAAACTGCTGTTATCAATCTGCAGGAAAACATTCCAAACAAAACAGTATTCTAAGGGAACAGGGGTCCTATTGCTGCATGGCAGCTCTCAAAATTGTTCCTATAGTGGTGAGGAGTTTAAAACAGTTCCTTGCTGTTTCCTCCCTCACTGAGAAGGAACTTGGAAGAGTCTAAAATACATAGCTGGCCAGAAGATCACCTTTTAAATTACCTCCTGAGGGTCACAGGTCAGATCCTTTTTTCAGGTCCCTAGGTATTTTTAATAAGGCATTTATGCAGTAGCTAAACTGCTGTTAGCCAAGGGGAATAGCCACTTGTAAAGCACAGTTCATTTGACCTGTTTTAGATGCCCATAAGAGTACAATATTAATTATACCGAGAACTGATTATTTATCTGTAGAGACTTAAAGTAATTCAGATGCAGACATCAATATGGTAAATGTCCACAGTTCAGCAAGATGAATCCTACTAAAGATTAAGGCCTTAAATCCTATTAGAGATAGCCTTGCAGTTTTGAAATTGTTATCCTTTTATCATCTCTAGACTCAATATCCAATGGACATCTCCATTGTTTCATAAGCATTACAATACTGCTGGATCATTTCTTATCATCTAAATCTACTGAAACACTGAACATTCCTAAGAGTCATTATGAATGTACATCAACAACTACATTTCTGAATTT
>VWZV01003407.1:12413-48940 GCA_013397155.1 Irena cyanogastra
TGAATTTTTTAAACATGTAGATTTCTCCAAGAAATAGAAAATCATTAGGAGATGATTATGGGGCCATAGAAGAAGCATATTTGATCTGGTGGATTTTTTTTTCTAAGCATGTAATTGAAGAAAAAACATCTTTGAAAGCTCACTTTCTGCAGATTAATAATTCTGCAGTTCAAAATGATGGTCCTTGATGGCATAATGAATGCCAAATCTCCTTTGTGACAAATATTTGCTCAGAGGCAAGATGAAGCAGTAAACATAATTAAACAAACTAAGATTATCCTCTTTTCTTTTTACTGTAGAGAAGACAAATGACCTTCCAAAACAAAGACCCAGACCTTTAGCTGTTAAGAAAAAAAGCTTGCCTTTTATTATTAAGCAGCAGTGTCACAATCCATTGAGGGCAAAGATGCGTTTTTACTCTTACTGTAACGCCAAATAGTAATTAGAGGTGTGGAAACCATCAAAAAAGGGTGAAAAAGTGATTTTATGAAAATTAGAAATATTATTTCTCTTTTTTTTTTGCTCAATAACTCAATTTACTCAATCTATATATAAACAAAACCTTTGCACATTTGGAGAGAGTCTATTGTGGAAAGATGGTAAGCAACTAAACTATATTGCTTTGGTAGCTCTTAAAAAAATGCCCCTCTCACATATTTTTTTGCTTTAGCTCTAATTTATCTTTTCTTCCAAATCCATTAAAAGAAAGTCTGAGTTCCAGATAGCATAAATGGAACAGTAGAAATTTTCAAAGTACCTTTATAGCAACTTCAGGTCAACATGAAAAACAAGCCAGCAATTTTCTATGTCCAGGGATGTAACAGGTTTTTTACATTTCCTGGTCTATATTTTTATTTCACATTGGGAAAAGAGGTATTAGAAGAGGTTTTCTAGGTAATGGATAGGAATTGGCCTTTTATGTCTCACTATCCTTTTATGCTTCGGAAAATATCTCCCCCAGTGTATATGAGGCTTGATATAGCTTCAGCTGAGATCAGTGGGTCTCATATTGATTTTTTGGGAGAGCTGGATCAGGCCCCTCTTACATTAGCTAAATCCTGACTAGCCCAGTATGTGTATGAACTGACAGTGATCACCTGAAGATGAAATGCTAACTTTAAAAGTCACTATTCTGTCTCTTCTGTGGCAGAAAGCAAAAACAAAAAAGTGTGCATGTGTAAGGGAGAAATAAGGTGCTGCTGGCAGTTCTGAGCCTGTACAATTAGTGTTTTGATCATCACTCCACCAGTCAAGAGAAGACATAAAACCATAGTTAGTGTCTTTCTGCACGTAATGAGATAAGTAGAAGTTTTTAGTTAGCCATTCAGAGCAGATGTTTCTAGTGACCTCCTGCAGGAAATAGGTTCTTGATGCAATCTCGTATTGATCGAGCTGCCAGCCATTAACTGATGGCCAGACTTTGAAGAATGCTGTTTTAACAAACCTTGAAATTCTGTTTCACAATTCCTTGTCATGTGCTTAGACCTGAAATATCATGAAGGAGAAAAAATGATGAAAATTTGGGTAGTATCATACACATTTCACCTTTCTCAAAGTGAAATAAGTGAGATCAGAACACTAACACATGGCCTTGGTTTGTGAACAGGGAGGGCACTGATTACGTATTAGGACAAGGAGAGATTTATTTTACATTGATCTGCATCTAATCTGTGCTGTTTGCAGAGCAGGTTGGCCAGAAGTCAACTCTTATCTCTGGCTATTGACGTTTCCATCTTAAGGACCTAGATGAGTTTTGAAATTGGTCTCAGTGTTCTGAGAAAACATTAAGATATCCTTGTGAATATTCTCTGTAGCAGTTCCTAAAATTAGAAACTGAAAGAAAGGTGTGATAGCAAAAAATAACATCAGAGAATATATTCCCCAAATATCTATATCTATCATCTATATCTGTACCTGAAAATATCTGTCTATGTCTGTCTCCATCTATCTCTGCACCTACAGACCTTAATGAAAACATATCAGTAGAAAATATTTTGAATCTTGATTGGGAACTACTATACACATCACAGTTCCAACTGATTCTTAGGATAAACAGAGAAAATATTCTGCCCAGTTTTTAATAGAATAAGGTCTAGATCAGAAGTCAGAAATATTGAGTCATGCTTCCAAGGTTGGAATTTCAGAAATGGAGTTTGACCAGAGGAACAGTGCATAAGAAATAAAATACTCAAATTCTACTGCAATTTTATACAAAAATTTGTAGTAACTCTCTAAATGTGCATAAATTTCCAAAACATTTTATTTTATTAAAAGGGTTTAATTACTGAGATATGACCCTGGTATATACTGAAATCTAAGTGCAGTGATGGTTATGGAGAATACAAACAGAACACAAATGTCAATTTAAAATTGAAATGGACTTCTTATAAGGTTTTCAAATCAATCAAAAGCAAACCAAAAAAATCTCTACTGTGCTTAAAAAATAATATTTTTTATTTCACTGATTCTCAGACTGATGTGTTTTGTTACTTAAAAATATTTATAGGTTTATATTACTATATAGTGATTTCTCTCAAACTTTGCTTTTCTTGATAAACTTCAGAAATTGCTATTGATGTAAATGAGAATTATATAAATTCACTTTTTAAAAATAAGTGGATAATCTCATTGTAATAGCAGTGATTTATTATCCATCTGCACATCTTTCAAAGACAGGAAAGTGGGAAGTGGACACTGGCTGGTCCATTTACAATTATTTAGGCAAAGAGGATCTAAGAACCATTATTTGAAGAAAGAAATTTTTGTTAAAAATAAATTATTGATACACCAGAAGAATATATTAAATATTTGTAGCTGATTTGTAACCTAGAAAGGGTCCTGATCCTGCAGGTTGTTCACTACAGATAGACACTATGTTCCTATGGAACAGCTTGCAGTATCAGGTTAAATTTGTGAGACATATGATATACTTACCAGTTTGAGCAGGCAGCTTTAATTTGGGTTTAGGCCAGAACGGGCAGCTAAGCATGGTATCATTTTTTGCAAGATGGTGATATTAAGAAACTCCATGTTGTGGTTTGGTTAAACAACTAAAAAATGAGAGAACTGTTAGAAACAGTAGTAGAGTTTAGAAGTATTAAGGAAAGGCAGATTGCCCCATCTGTGACAAGCAGTTTCATTTGAAGTAAGCAATAGGTTTGCATTTTGTATTTTGCAGTGAGCTGTCTAGTGATTGTGCACCATCAGTTAAGATCATCATGGTTATATTTGCTTGCAGCACAGGAAAAACTAATTGTAGCTCTTCCAAACTACTTTGTAGCTCGTTCTGTTTCACACTTTTGCTTTTAAAGTAAGTATGTGGTTCTATTAATGAATTTTGTTTCTATACAGAGGGAGCTGCAACTGGGAATTGCACCCTTTGTGTGAGGTGAAGTAGTGTTTGTTGAACGAAACACAAATGATTGCTGAAGTTCCCTTCAAGACATCATAGTAGACAGGGAAGCCCTCTGGAATTTGATGTTGTCAATAGCCAGACTATTCCAGGTGACATTAAAGGAGGACTGTTAGAAAAATACAGCATCTGTTTATTGTCTTCAGATTTCTGAAATAATTCAGACTTGGAATGAAGAAGACAGTTTGACTCAGGTGGTGAAGGACCTAGTGGAAGCTGTTGCTGATCCCAAAATCCAGTGGTCTGATCAATTTCTTCTTCAATTTCTTCAATTCTGAGAATTTGTTAATTATTCATAATTTGGTTTAAATATCATTCTATACCCACAATCTCAGACAGTGCCATAAAACATAATCCTATGGACTAAACCTGAAAGCCATCCAGTCCTCTTTGTAGCACGCAGATTCTAAAGCCACTTACTTTCTACTATGCAAGCACTGAAATTATGACAGAGGCACCTGGAGTGCTGAATCTCTCTGAAGATGATCAATGAGATCTTTCTTTGTTTAAGAAAAACCCAAACCACCACCACTATGAAATAAGAATTTTTGTATCATTTTTTGCCCATTAGCTCAAAACAAAGTGTCAGCAAAGAGGCAGGAAATGGATTTACACACTCAGAAGAAGGCAACACATTGGCGTTCTCATATTCTTTGTCTGCTGTGAAAGTAACACTAAGTAGTAACCTCATTTCATAACAGTTAAGTGGCATTTGTCACTGTTAGATGGGACAATCATCTGTTCTGCTCCCCTGCCTTTTTGAACTGTGAGTTCATTTGCTAGTATATGTCAGTTAATCAATTATTTTATGACTCCATTTTTATTTCCTTTTTATATTACCTTACAAGCAGAGAGAAAAGAAAAGGAAATCTGGTCTATAAATCAGCTTGTCTACCCAACAATTACAGTGCTACACTATACCTGCAGTGATTGTATCCTTGAACCAGAGGCAGAACAGAAATGTGCTGTGAATTAAAAAGGAATAAACCAAAATGCAGAGAAGCTCTACTCAGGAAGACTGGAATTTAGTAGCAGGAATTGCTGTTTACGGCTAGTCATTTAATCACTGACCCATGCCCAGGACAGAACATGCTCTGCTCTTTCCCCTTCATGCTGAACATGATTCACAAAAATTTTTATATCATGTATATCTTCAAAATTAAACGGTTTTTTATTCTCCCCTTTGACCTCCATTTTTTAAACAGAACAGTAGGAGTATTAGAATCTCTGTATATTCTCTTCTTCTTGGCACTTTAGAAGTACACTACTGGCTGGGGCAAATATCTTTATTTTCAAGGGAGAAAATCTTAAGGTACAGAAGTGGGCAGGACGCATTCTGTAACCTGTTTGGTTTTCAAGTGTTATGGAAATTCCTGAGGAATGCTAAAGGAGTTGCTGTAGCAGATGTCATGAAGGATCTGGAGAATAGGAAAATGTGTCATCTGAAATGTGCATTTCTGAAGAGGAAACCCAACAGGCTGCCAAGGATGAGGAAAAGCCTTGGTTATTGTATTGTGTCCAGATTCTTTGCTGCTAGCCTTCAATCTGTACCTACAGATTCTGGTTGGAGAAGCCATGCATAGTGATACTCTGAAGGAAAATGCCCCTATGCTACAATGGTATAATATGTCTTACCTGCTGTTATGAAGAACACTGGTTTCAGGTAGGTCAAGAAAATAAATAAAATTCTCTTAATAATTTTGAGGATGCAATTCCAAACAGGTTAAAAATAAAAATAACAGCTACATCACTCCAATTTCATGTCAATATTATAGTAGCTATTTTTTTTAATATGGTATCGATCTTCATTCTAATAATTTTCATGGGGCATATTGTTCTGTATTTCTGTTGCACAACTTTTGGCAAATCTATCTGTGGAAATATGCAGTAGCAGATTATGTGACAATGAGTAATATACTCACTGGATCAAGATAACTTTTACCAGGATGTTTTTTTTTTAATTTGAGAAAATGTACTTGTATCTGCACAGGCTGAGCTCTGCTGTGCTATGAGTCTGTGCTGCCCAAGCTGAAGTAACTCTTCTGCTTCTGAGACTGTGCTTAGTAGCCATTTGTCATTCTGTGCCTTGTTGTACTGCGCTGTGTACACAAGCTCTATGCAATCCTTATTTTTTGTAAACACCATACATTCTCAAAACCTGCAACTGTTTGCTGGCGTCTTCTACCAGTTCCACCACTAATAGTTCTACCATGAACTATTTGAAGTAGGAGCATCACTCTTCAGTGCTTTTCCTTGGAAGCATACATGAAGCATGAGAAAATGTATTTATATATGAAGGTAAACCACAGCAACAGTTGTTCTTCCTAACAGGAAACCAAAGCTAAATCCTTAACTGTTTATTCACCACTCAATAAATAAAGCAGCCATAGAGACTGCATGATTATTATTTCTCCCTGGCTAAGAATGACTCAGAATAAGAGTTTCCCTGAGCTTCTTTTTTTCTGCACAGCAGTGATAATTCACGTTCTATTGTGTCCTCATGAGTCTGAGCAGAACTTGTTTGCCTTGGCCCTGTATTTCTGTGAGTTCCAGCACTCCCATCATAGGAATGATTCCCTATTGACTCTTCTCTCTTCTGTTGACATTGCATTTCCACTGACAAGGTCCAAATCCAGATACAAGGCTCCAGATGTGATCTTCTGAGGACTGAATTGAAGGAAATAATACCTTAATCCCAGTGATTATGTTCTTACTAATTACTGCAGGTCAATATGCTGTTAGCCCTCTGTGTCACAGCAGCACACTGTGACTTGTGACTTTGTGAGTATGACCAGAACTGGGTGGATTTCCCATTGGGTACTCTAGCACTATGAGGGGCATGAGTGAGACATTGTGTTTACCCTAAGTAATTACAAAAAATTTGAAAATCAATTCATTCAGAAGTACCTAGAAGCAGTAAGATATCTCCTGCCCTTGCCGTGACCTGTGAAAGTTCCAAGCAGAGCTAAAAGACTTGCAGGGAGTAGGAAGTGATGGAAGCCATTTTAATGAGAAACTGTTGAAAGGGCTGAGGCAGTAAACGCTTGTTTGAAAAGATCAGATAGTACCGATGTCCTGCCCAGAATGAAAGTGAGGAATCAGAGAAAGCTTGCAGGAGGAGCTGCGGTGTTAGCATCCTATTTTTATACAAAGGATTACAGCACAAAACCAATAATACACAGTGAAGTCTTTTAATTGAATTCGTAACATTAAAGTATATTTAATTTCTTCTAGACAGGTGCAATATATTTTCAAAAATCACAAGATCTCAGCAAAATATCCACTGCTGATGAATTGTTTTTCTCTCGCATTTTAACAGAGGAAATTGGTCTGACATGTTAAAATAAGCTCTTGGTGGGACTTTGCTCTCAATACTGCAGGCTCATCTGCACAGTTATCCCATGATGGTGTGCATAGTAGGTAGATTGCTAACTAGTCAACTTTTAAGATAACAAGATTAATATTCAGAAATTAGAAGTAAGTAGACAGATGCCTAAGGGAAACTTAATCAAAAGCTGTTCATTCAATCAGCTCTGAGTACTCTTTAGAGTATTTAAAAATGATTGTTCAAGACCTGTCCTTTAAGGTCTTCATCCAGGAACATCAGGACCAGCTAATCCCCAAGAAAAGGAGAGCTGAATGCCAAGGGTGATGACAAGGTACAGTACTGAATATCCTCCTGTCACTATGGCATCAAGCTGTTTGCTACAACTCAATTCAGCCTTCTCAGTCATGTAACCCTACAGTCTTTGGTTAATTTTTACCAATAAAAAAGGTGAACCCTCTTCCTACTTCCAGTCTGGGAAATAAATTGAGCACGCAAACTGCAGAACAAGCACTTTTTTTCCTGTTTGCAGTCTGGTTTGTTCAGATACTTAAAAATGAAGCCTATTCCACACACAATCAAAGTGTAAGCTGCATTTCACCCATGTCACTTTGTCAATTCTTCCATTCTAATCTCATCCAAATGGCTTAGAGATTTATACAGTATATGGACACACAGAAGTAAGCAAACATAACGCTGATAAGATATGCTCTCTGGCTTGCATTGTCTGTCAGGCAATTGAATGAGATAAGAAGCTATTCTACTGTTACACACAGTATACCACTTACTGCAGAACTAGACTTGACAATGAGAGAAAGAACAATATACCCTCATACAAATCACATGTATCCATGATCTCCCAGTCTGGGAGCACACACTTTCAGAAGAAAAATATTTCCAGCATAACTAGTAGGACAGTTTTAGAGAAAGCAGACTTAAACTTGAAAATAATTTTGCTTATAACTTTGCCTCACATCAAGTTCAACTCTCCTTAATCTGTGAATTCATGTAATTTGTAACCTTATTTGCATATGCAGATACTACTACTGAACAAAGTACTTGGTGCCACATCTGTTGGAACTTAGCAAAAGAGTCTGACAAGAACCTTGGCTATCTGCAATACACCTTGTGTTGCAAATAGTCAGGGGGATGGAAAGACTCAAGGACATGGAATTTGCAAGTACAGCTGCAAAACAATATGTGGTGAAGGTGTTCTGCACTATAGAAACTCATCAAGATCTACTTCCAGCCTCATTAACTGTCTCCAGATCTGCTGGAGAACCTGAATGTCATGAACGTAAACAATTTGCATAAGAAATGTTCAAGTTATGAATTGGAAACAAGATTAAAAGAAGAAACAGCTGTGTGTAATTGTCCATCCCCTGTGGAGATTAATATCACACATTACATGAAAAATCAGATTTTGAAATGAGGTTAACAGAAGAATTAACCAGAAGAGGGAGTGAGCAATACCTCCTACATAGTACCATGTACACCACCATGTCTTTGCTGCCTTTAAAGGCTATTCTGTCTTGAAAAATCATCCTCTGGAGGGCTGCAGGATTTGTTACCTGCTACATTTAACACATTTGCTAACAACAACAGTAGATTGATTTTTATTTATCTGGCAAAGCAAACTTCGGTCTTTCCCCCTAATATTTAATCTCTTCAGCAATGTAAATAATGAGAAAGACACTTGCAGATCTGATTAACCTGCAAGTTCCTTTTTAAGCAATGAGCAATCGATACCAGTACCAACTCCATTAAACAACTGTTATCACTGCTTGAGTCAGTAGATGTGAGGACACAAGTGTGCGCTTACTTTTATTATGATTCAACAGTAGTCTAGCTCTGAAATTAAAAAAAGGGAAAAAAAAAAGAAGAAATAATAAAAATCCAGATTCTGTAGACTTTAAAAATTCTTTTTTTAGCCCAGCCATGCATTAGGTTAGAACATTCCCCCCCCGACAACACAAAGAACATGTTTTGCTCATAACACTGCACTTAAAATGTAAGACAGCTTTTCAGAAGTACATCTGTATAACATGGTGTTCTCATAGAGTGTTAAAATGTCAGCCCCTATCAGACGAAACTCTTCTAATTGTCTATAGAATAGGGGGCAAAAGTATACAATAGCTGACCTATCAATGTTTTAAACCTAATCCGAAAAGCAATATTTCTACATCACAGACTATCTCAGTTTCCAAACTAGTGACTTCACAACTGGAATTACAGGTAAGGAGCTATGGCTCGCTGCTAGTCCCTGAAAGAGTTGTGAATTCTTAGTTATCAAAATTTTAATTGTAAATATTATTGGTGGACTATTCATGGAGTTCTCAGAATAGCATTGCAAGCCACAGCCAACCAACCATTCCTCACATTTTTTAAACATTGGTTTCTCTAATTAATTTGGGAAACAGAGTAGCTAAATCAGGCTGATATTTCTTTTCAAGTTGGTAAATGGCCACATAGCCTACAATTTTGGGCTATTCTTCAGTACTACGATTCTCATCTGAAAGGAGATATTTGAGTGATGAAGATCATGTTCCTATAATGACAATATGTTCTTATGAAAGCTTTATTCAGATGACATCCCTTAGAAACTTTGGTAAAGACAGTTAACTTCTTGTGATACAGACTAGTAATGACTTGACTCACTTTATTTACTTGTTTGGGATTTCCTGATTCATGGCAGTGGGCCTGCTATATATCTGGAAACTGACAGCTTATCACCTTGTGTAAAAAGATAAGTTGTGTCACATGTCAAAGATAGGACACAGCCCCTTGGTCTTCTGGAGAAAATTACCATTAAACAGAGCAACTATGCAGAAATTGTTGGAATGTTGAGATATTGAGATATGTATCTCAATTGTTGGAATATTGAGATATAGCTTGCAAAGAAAGCAGCTGTCTTGTGTCTCTGATGATTCAATTCAAAAGTGAGAGATTCTGTGCTGTTCATAGCACAGGGATGAGTTCTTTTGTTCTGTTAAAGCTCCTGTATATCCTGTCTTAGAAAACAAAACTGTAAATAGTTCATGTAGTGCAGCTAGATGACAGGTGCTCAAAATTGGTGAAACAAAATTCTTCCCTGTTCATACCCATGAAGCGTATTTAACTTATGCTCACAGGAGGACAGTAGCCTCCTAGTAGGTATCATTGAGATTCCCAGACTAAGGTGATATTTAGGAGCTAATAGAACTTTATATTAAAGTCCCAATATCTGCCTTTCTTTTGGCTATACTCAGTAGACCATGCTTTTCTTTAGTATTTAGTTTTATTCCATGGAATAAATTTCATCTTTTCCTATAGCATATAAACAAATAAGAATCTAAATATGCCAATATAGACTGGATTCTTTTACATCGTGTATGCTCATCTCTGTGCAGCTCTCTGCTGACTTCCCATACATCTGAGTACAAGCCTAAAAGACTTTTGACTGTAGAACTCTTTAGGTCTAGGCTGAGAAGTGGATTGCACAAGTGAAGACAGCAGGTAGGCGAATAGCCTCTGTCACCCCACTCTGTCTCTTAAGTTTAACTCACTTCTTATTACTTCCACTCCATTCAACTGAATCCTATTAATTGCTATCCCTAATAAAACTTCATGCTTTAAAATCTGTACCAGTTTACTATTTGCAATTAGAGAGAACTGTCTGTGATTGCTGTGCAAAGAACACTGAGTCTTATCCATATTTTCTGAACAAACATTTACAAAATTACACAAAGTATCTCCTTTTTTTGTCTCAGTTAACAGTCCATTGGTTTTTAGCGGTAAAACACATTGGAAATGGAGAGAACATACTAGGAGTTAAGCAGCAAGATGTAGCAATGATATTAATCCACAAATGGTCAAACTGGGATTAAACGAATTTGAATGTTTAAGCAGTACTTCAAAAAATTAATAAAGGGAGTAGTTGTTTTGGAAAATAACTGTAACTTAATTACTTCCAAGAATGGTGTTAGCACTTGGTCACTTACTGCCTTTGAAACTGAGTAAGTTCAAAGCATAGTAGGAGGACGCTTTCATAATCAGGTTGAACTGAAAGAAGAAAAACATCCTCAGCTTCATATTAATTATGTGAATTTAGGTGATTATACAAACCAGTTGTTTAGGCCTCTCAACATTCAGTGGGTCTGTCTTTGGTAGAGTTACTATTGCTTGCAACAATCTTCATCCCCAATCCCGTACAGAAAGCCCCAAAGCAATATATATTGATTTAAATGAAATCCTTTCAGCAATTTGAATCAGAACTGTTTTGCTTCTCTGGTAATGAATACAAGGAGATTTTGGAAAAGGAGTTACAGCTGCTGCTTGATTGAATATTCAGGGAACAACAAAATGATGTTACATGAGGGATGAACTCGTCTTCAGGTTAGTCCCTGTAAACAGAAGCTAAATTGAAAGTTTGAAATTAGCCTTGCATAGCTTGAGGCTTTTGATCATTGTAAGATGGTCAGAGAAAGCAAACAGAACAATTAGGAAAACTTTTTTGCACTGTGATCCTTTGAATTGTCCGCACGTAGATTACGTCCATCTTGTTGAACATACCAAAAGGCTTTAGACTCGCATTCAGAGAAGGCACAGGCAGAGAGGCCAGTCTTGTGAGCTGTTGCCCATTGCCTGCTAGCAGGAATTGTTTACCCAGAAGAGAGAAGCATATTTATTGTTGCTTATTTTACCATACAACACTTCCTGTTGCTACAAAGGGGAAAGGAAGAATTTTGTTTTGGATTTGATGGAAGACATTACAAATAATATACCTATGCACAAGGTGCCTGCAAAAGTGAAATTGTGATAAAGTTCTGTCCCTGAGGTTTCCTTTGCTCCTGTTGAAAGATCTATCTATGGTTGATGCAAGGGTGGCCTCCTGGCCATTTTCAGCAAAAACCAAAGTCTGCAGCTCAGACTGAGAAAAAATATTGAGGAACCTTGGAGTCACAGAAACCCAGTATTTCCAGACTGTGCCGTGAAGCTATGAAAGGCTAAGTCAAAATCAAAATTATCAGGTCTTTAGTCTGACATGGAATTGATAATCTAGACACCTTGAGATGAATTCAATATAATCCACTTAGGCCGGTTCATCTCACCTAGAAAGTATATTTTGATGTTTCAAAAATCCTACTTTCACTCCACTTGAATAAGTGATTAGTTTGGAGAGGAAACAAAACAACATGAAGGAAAAAACCACCATTTTTCATCATTGAGCCTGTTTGGAAATGGGTATTAAGTTTTGACAAACAAATTTGTATTAATCTCTGTACAAAAAAACCCATTAGTTGTCCCCTGAAAAATTCTTTAGCTGACATTTGCATAAAGAATACTCACCTACATGCAACTGGTTTTGAGCTTTCACTGATTTTTTTCTCCCCTCACTTTTAATCAGAGAGATGCTTTAAAACACTCTGACGAGTTAGATTAGCCTTGTGATAATAACTTTGTCGGTCTGTGGCACCAACTGGGACTTCCCCTGGCTTCAGGGAAGTTGCTAGGCTACTATCTTAAAGAGACAACTCACTTGATTAATTGCAAATACAGATTGCTTTATGAAAAAATTAATACATTTATAACAACAAAGTCAGAGGAAATAGCAGACTGATTATCAGAATTTGCAGTATTCCCTGAATACAGGATTAAGGAACAAAAGTGCAGCTTTTAATAGCACTTGCAAGCCTGAGCTAACACCACTCCTGCTTTCAGTGGCATGGTATTACCATGCTGCTGGTAAATCACCGTTTCATGAAAATCACAAAACTTTTGTTTCTCGAGTAGGATATCCAAAATAAATGTTACCTCACTTTGTACTAGTGTAATTGGCAAAGAACTGCCAATATTTTAGGGTCCCTTGTACCCAAATATGCCTTGGAGGAGAATATATGTCTGGTATGTGTTTGCACTGAATGTCAGACTGCTGATACTTTGCTTTTTCATTAAATATCTTATTACTTGAAACTCTTCAAAGGGCTAAGCAGCTTTCATTCCTCAGATCATGCAGTGATTTTATGAATAAATGTAATATGGTAATACATACGATAATTAAAAATATACATTTTAAAAAAATGTGAGCACCTGGTTTCTTATGAATAGATCTTTCAGAAATTATTTTAATTTCCATTAAATTTGTTGACAAAAACTGGAGAATAAAGTCTTTGAAATTTTCTTTGCCTTTTTTTTAAGCTCTTTTTTTTTTGTTTCCAAAGAAACCCAATGAAACACCCAAACTCTCTTTGATGTTTCATTATTGCATAGAAATCTAAGAACATTTAAAAAATACTTTCTGGATTTTTAAAAGCTACTTAAGGCAAATCAAATATTTTCAAGCAGCTTTACATGTAAATCTTTGTATAAGCAGCAGACATCTGCTCAACATGCTTCTGATTCTTGCGAAAGCTTCATTAATAACCTGTTTTTCCTTTAAAACTCCAAACAGAGTGTCCATGTATCATTTGGGAGCAGTTTGGCTTGTTTTTTGTGGTGACAGGAGCGTGAATGCATTCAACTTTCATTGGTAGACACAGCCCTGTTTAACCAGGAGGTGTTGAGAAATGAGCAACCTGCAATGAACTGAAAGAGCAGGTGAGGGAGTAACAGCACAGCACAAAGCTTCAGTGGGCAAGCTACAGAGTAGAAAACATTGAAAAAACTCTGAAAGGAATATGACTTTCAAACTCAAACCTATGGAGCTTGAAATCGTTGAGAAGATACAGACACTGCGACAAGTCTTCCTGTTTGATATGCAATGTAAGGCTGACTTGAGGATTTCTCTAGGCTGTGTGTGTTTATATGTGTTGGGAGTAGATGGTGGGGCACCTACAAACTCCAGTGTATTAATAGTCTTTGTGTGGAAGTCAAGGAATTCAGATGCAGATCTTCTTCTGGTTCTGGAAGATAGTGGGGAGAACACAAGGCCTTGTGTTGCTGATCATTTGTGAGAGACACATCATTCTATTTGTGATAGCGATCCACTCCCCTTTCAGTCTCAAACAAAACTGGAGGAAGTTTGTGCATAATCTGCAAAGGCTGGGGAATTTAGCATAGTTTGGGGGCTATATTGCTTAGCCTTTTACTGAAATATTCCTAAGACAGAGCTGAGCTGTGAGCACTTTGTAAATCAGGGTGTTATGACATAATGCAGTAAGGAAAAGGATGCCAGTGGTGGAGCGGAAAGACTCTAGTCCTTTTTTGGCCTTAGGAATGTGAAGATGTTTGGGAGTCATAGCACTTAAGATCTGTGGATTCAACAGATAAATAAAAAAGGAAAGTTTTGTTGAGGGATTGTTGAAGGGATAAGATCAGTTTAAGGTATAAAGAAGAATACACGTTAGCAAAGTCCTAAAACAGGTCCTAAAATAAGAGACCAAGTGTTTTATATAAAAACTACAAATAAATTCTAGGTTATTTTTTTAAAGATATTTTTCTTTTAAAAGTTAGAATTCACTGATACAGAAAAAAACATTTGGATTGGTAGTTATTACTTCACGAAGGTGAAGGGAGGAATTATTTTCTGTTTTTTGAGATATATTTTCATACTAGACTGAGTTAACCCTTTTTTTTTTTTAAATCCATCTTCTGCTATTCTTGTAATAAGACTCAGCAAACTTACAGGACCATAATAATTTGGTTTCTGCATGTAGAAAACAGGTGCTTGCACGTAACTAACAGAGTAACGCTGTTGTAAGCCACTATAAGATGCAACTGTAGCACTTCTATTTACTGGCTGAATGGACAATAGCACAACATTTTTCTTCAGACTGCTAAACATAATGTTACACAATAAAAATTATCTTGCTGTTAATACTTTTTTAGCCTTCTATTTCCAAATATTATTTTTCCTGTAAATTTTAAGGATTTCCCAATTTTAATTTTATTTTAATGAATATACAATGGGGTTTTTTTTAATAGCTCCACTATTCTCATTTAGAATTTAAAAGAAAAGGGGGTTTGAGTCAGAGCTGAAAACCATTTATGAGACTCCATTTCAGCCCTTTTTATGCTCTAAGATGTGAACTGGCTATCCTTTCAAATGATCTCTGTCCTTTATAAATAAGAAGGAAGAATCACAGAGGAAATTTTTATCTTTTCTTCTAGTCTTTCAGCCACTCTTTTTGGAATTCTTGGGTCAGTGGCCGACTGACAGCTTTGGTGACTGTTACAAGTTGTAATGAAAATGTAGATTATTTAAGTCAGAAAAACAATTCTTGAGTTCAGAAAACAGCATTATTTTTGGTATTGCTGTTCCAGTTACTATTATTTTAGTATATTCAGCTGCAATTGTGAATAGCCTGCAGAGGCAGGTTTTGGATCCCTACTGAAACTAGTACAACTAGGAGCTGTTTAAGAATGACAGCATGAATTTCTTAAGCTTGAATACTAAGGAAGGAAAAGAATAAGGCAACAAAGCTCTAAACAAAAGAGCTCTAAACTGAAGCTCTAAATGAAAATTTTCAGTAACAGCATTTTTTTTTTCTATTCTAGGTGTATGGAAAGTCCAATATTCAAAGGATCTGGACAAGCAATAGAAATCTTTTTAATGGGCATTCTCCAAAAACCTGTGAGAAACATGAATCTAAAGTGGTAGAGATAATGCTCCTTCAGCACAAGGGGATGGTGTGAGTGACATCTTTAATTTTGCTGTGTTTATTTCTGTGTTCCAATACATGGTGTTAAGAGAGTTTAACTTGGACAAACCTCATCTAATTTTTGAAGCTTCATCTAACTTCCAAGCTTGGACAGTAAGAGCGGGACCAGATGACCTTATGAGCTTTATTCCAACTGAATGATTCCATGTTTTTTCCCATGGATTTATGATTATGAATCCAGATACATAATTTAACACCATTTTTCCTACTGTTTACTTGCAACTGTGGTATCTTATTTACCACCATTTTTGTGTCAGAAATAGTCAGGTGTTTTCTGTGTATACATATATATACAAGCAGACATGAACACAGATCCATAGTACACTCACGCATACATATATTACAAAGTAGCTTTATATCTTGATTCAAATTGAGAACAAAGAAATCTGACTCTGTAAAAATTTTCAGGTGTATCAAAAGGTTCTTGGATTTCGTATTCTGAAAACTGAAAATTTGGTTGGGAATTTCAGATTCTTATAATGGTAGCACAAGAAAGTACAAAGATTTTCAAGAAACCCCAAAATATTAATCTTCCAGTGTTTAGGAGACAGTGAGGCAGGTGAAGGGACAGAACAGCAGTTTTGCAATCATCTCCAGCCTGAAGAAACATAAAAACTGCTTCTGCTATACTGTGTCACAGCGTAGCTAGTGCTCACCTTGTCCTCTTTCCATCTTTGTTTACTGAGCTGCAATCAGTATAGCAGCATTAAACAAGCCCTAAGAAAAATGTCAAAGTGCACCTTTACTTTAAGGAAAAAATAAAGGACTTGTCAAAAATCCGTGAAGTGTTAAGAATTGCCGCCAAGCCACGTCCAGCCAACCAGCACTGGCAGTTTCTAGCTTGCAAATGTACATGTCTCTGATGACATATCTCATATCTCCAATGGCATCACCATCTGATGCAATTTGAAGTTTAAAGTAACATTAATTATTTTGGGTACCCCATTGTTACAGGATGGTTTTAAGGATGCTGTTACACAAACTATTACTGAAATTTAGCTGGACTTACTCTCCATCATATTGAAAACCTTCCTACCTTCACATTGAAAACCTTATTTAAAAATGCTTTTAACTGCATTTCTTTATCTTTACTTCTTTCTAATTAGACTTTAATTATAATATAGGAATTTTAACATTAAGTATATATTTAGATGGTATTTTCAGCTCTTGTGTAATTTTCTCCTATGAAATATAAACAGAATGTGGAAGATGATGTTAGCTTCAACTACACCAGGGAAGATGAAGCATGATAAAGTCATTTGATGTGATTTGTACTTAGAAAACAAATCTTTCTTGTCCAAAAATTCAGCATTAAGTAACAGGACAAGAAACAGCAAAAAGTGTCTGCTGACTCCAGCTCATTAATTCAAGGATTACTTAGGTTTTTAATGACCTTTTTTGATGTTTAAACCATTAATGCATATTGGCTTAGTTTCAAATTATGGCTTTATGATGTTACTTACATTGAATTACCAATGAAGGTGAAATCTGCCAAGAAGTAAACACCAGCTTCTATTTACTGTAGGAAAAAACAGCAACAACAACAAAATATGTTAAAGCAGCCCCAGAACTGATAGCCATCTTTACTATTTTACCTCACGGCCTCCTTCAGTTTCTTGCCATATGCTGAGAGTTCATTCGCTGATGAGCCTTTGAGCTGTCAGTCTGTCTTCCTAGCTTTTCTCTCATTTTCTCTTCAGTATAAATGGCTATTTGCTGGAAATCGTTTTATATCTTGCCCGACCATTTGACTGCAGGGCATAGTTAGTCCTCGTGTCTTTTATTAGAACGAGAGTGGACACAGCAGGCAAGCTAGGGCAATTAAGTGGCCACCACCATTTAGATTAACCTTTTTAAAAGTCTGAGCATTATGTATTAGAACATATTTGGTTCTAGCATTACTGGATCCTGAGTACCTCAGGGCAAGAAGAGTGCAATTTAATCACCAATTTTCCACTTTTTTTCTCCGTATAAGGATGAGGCCAAGTGTGTTTTGAAGGGCATAGTCATTGGCTTGTGGGGCAGTCACCCATCTATGTCACATCAGTAGGAGAAAGTTTAAAAAGCTCCTGATTTGACTGCCACCAGTGCAGCTTATTAATAGTAATATTCTTCTGAAAAGTCTGATGTTGCTTTATATTGACATCAATCTTCTAAATGTTCATAGCTTTGGGATAAATTTTCAAAATTTTAAATATGTATCTGAATATCCAAACCTTTTCTCCCTTAATCCATCTTACTAATAGTCCTACTTCGGGAATAATATGTTAGTTTTTCATTTTCTGCCCTTGTCATATGCCATTTCATTTGGACGAAAAAGCACGACAGGGTTAGTATTCCTATGTGTGTATTTCTATAGATAGTGCTCTGTGCCATATTGTTTAATTCTTATTATCCTTGCCTGATAATCTGATTTCATGCAGAAGGAAGAAGTTAACTCTCTGGTGAGTTCCCAGTGGTACCTTAGTACTTCCACAGCTGATGAGGTTCTGTTCATCCCAATATGATTAGCAAGAAATGATGGAAGGAGAGAATCACTTGTAGTGTCATTTGCTGCAACAGAGCAAAGAGATTTAGTAGGATGGGTTTCCTCTGCACTGTGTCTGTGATTGGGCTTCCCAGTGCACTGTAGGATCAGAAGCTTCTGGAATAATTAACTGTTTTCTTCCCTTCCTTCTTCCCCCTGCCAACAGCACCTTTACCTGCTGGTTTTTTTCAGGTCTTATATTCCTAAAGTCATGCTTCTTCAATGAAGCAGGACTCTAGTCATATTTTCGATTGTAGCATTAAGAAGTTTTGAGATTCAGATCAGTTTTAACAGTCTTTTGAGCATCTAAGTGTCTTTGCACGTGACAATATAAATAACCTTTAATTTTGCGTATCTCTTCCCATCGTTAGGCAGTTTTCTTAACTCTGAATCAGGTGATCATGCAGCAAATGTCAAGTTGAGAACTAATATGCTACAAAAATCAAAGAAGTTGAACAAAGGAAAATAATGTTCAATGAATTTTTGGGTAAAACGATGGTGTTGAACTACTTCCTTTGACACATGCCTTTTTTTGTAGGGATCAATTACAACTCTTTACTCCTGTTTGTTTCAAATGCATTGTTGTGCAGGTGAACAGAGGGCTTATGTGTCTTCTGTTCCCTGAATCTATTCCACAAAGTAATAGTATAACAGGAACCATGTATGGGGGAGCTCAGCACACCCTGATCTCCAGGGGGGCCCCAATGTGTCAGAGGCATTTCTATCTCCTTGCATCTGCTGTCCCCACTTGGATGTCTCTCATATCTTAGGACATGTCGATGACAGCACAATGAACTCAGCAACTGAACTGAGAACTTGCTGACTACCTGAGGGTGAACTGACTCTTATCTAGAACTTGGTGAATGTAATTTCTAGATCTCCTTCCTCTTTTATGAAGTTAAGACTGCTGGGTTATAGATAGAAACATACTTCAAAGCATGTGTCCTAGGTTGGCTGAAGCATTCTGTTGGGTAGAACAGCTCTCTGGCATTTTTAGCAATATTTTTCAATGAAATGCCTCCCAGAAACTGATTTCTGTTTGCCCTATTATTTATGTTTCATTAATATACCCTTTGTAAACTCTGATTTGTACAGGATGGTTTTCACAGCCGCTAGTTAGCAATGTAGGCAAACAAAACGTTCAAGATAGCTATATAAGCTTTATAAACTTTCCTGCTATAGTAAGTAAACCAAATAAAAAGACCATATTTATACAGCTCACTTAAGTCCTTAAACAATTTTCCATGAAAGATTTGCAACAGCTGTAGGCACATGAAACCTTTTCCATTACCTTTGGGTAAAATAAATGTGCCTGCCTCATTTTTTCCTGACATCATATCACAGTTTTTTGCACAACAGTGATAGTGTGGAGAAGGAATTGGTCTTTTGAGTACCACCCAGTTTCATAGCAGATTTAGAAGATGTGGTACTAGAATTGTCAATGTGATGATTTTGGTGGAAGTGAAGTACTGACAGATTGCAGAACTTAGTCAGCTTGTGCTGGTCCTAGCAAAAAAGAATAGCTGTGCCAGTCAGTATTGTGAAAGCAGTGTACAGAAGAAAGATATTAAAAAATGAAATTTATTAGTAAGCATATCGTTTTAATCTGTAGTTACTTCCTCGCATTCATGGGAATAAGATACTACAAAAAGCCATTTATTAGTGAGAATGTCAATCTGCTTATGTGAGTTTGCAAGAGAAAGAATATATTGAGACTTGGCCAGGAAGAGTGAAGGAAATAATGGTGACAATGCGAGTTGAGCATTCAGTTGTGCTTGTTACAGATGCATTTTCTAAGATGTAAATCAGGTCAAGGAAGCTTCAGTTGAAACATGTTTGCTGAATGAGCAGATAACTGCAGTGAAAGGATGTAAAGTGAGAGAAATAAAGAGCAACCCACACTTCTATAAATGTGAACTACAAGCCATGTAAATAGCATAACTCCCACTGAGAATGTAACAAGTCTTTCAGGTGCTTGCTTTTATTTCTAAGCTTTGCCCAGCCCCAGCTATCAGCATTAGGGCTAGTTCTTAGCAGACATTTTATGAAAATTCACACACATATTTCAGAAGCTAATAAAATGAAATTTCATTATTATTCATCAATACTATGTACCACTAACTGTTTTGAATCCACTGTAATTTGAATCCACTGTAATCCCATGCACTAAACATTGCAGCAGCAGGGTTTGAAATTAGTGCCATTAGGTGGCTTGCCTTGATATATGTGTGATAAGAAGCAGCCTTTCATTGAGGGTAAAAAAGTGTATTATTTAGTAAACTAAGTGCCTTTTTACTGTTGCCCCTTAAAGCTGTGTCACTGCTGTTAAGTAGCTCAAACCTGTTGGCACCAACTATGTGCAAACTTAGAAAATACCCTTTCTAATACAATTTGCTTACTTCAGAAACTGGGTGGTTTTATTTCAGTTTTTATTTTTATACCTGTTGGCTCCAGTCTCATCCTTTCCATCTAGTTGCTTTTGAATGCAATAAATGACCAGGGAAAAAGTTTTTGCATGAAAAAGATAAAGTTTCAGTCTTTTCTGCATGGTGCAGAGGTCATGATGGGAGATCAAAGACAGGAAGCAGCTTATCATTTTGTTAGCAGGTACAGGGGCTCAGAGCTTTGTTACACTCTGCCAGAAGCCATTAGAGAACTGTAATAAGCTAGGAGCACCAGCATGGGGCTTGATTTTAGGCTGGCAATGAGATGTAGTTGTGTTCAGGAATAGACAGGAAGAATGCACTGGCACCTGTTTGGAATATACATGTGTGTTTTCACACATACATCTGAGTCCATGTGGATCTTCCTTCAACACAGAATAAACAATGTAAAAGTTTTGTTGATCTTCACCTCTCCAGGCCCCCCACAGCTGTCAAATACAGCAGATCAAAAGGTATCTTTCTCCTTTTTTTCTCATGCTGCCTAGCTACTTTGTGCCTTATATGAGATGCAGCACTGCCCTGGCCTCTGGTTCCTAAAATTATAGGTGTAGAATAATTTTAAACTTGTTTTTCATTAAAAGATTAATATTTTCTCTCACATTTTCTTGAACTCACTCAAGAATGAGATTATTGTGAGTCACAGAGTAGCGCTACAAATAGTAAAGATTTTTTATTATAGATTCAATAGGAGTTTATAGCAATTAATACCAATACCAATTAAATTCATATGGTACACTGGTTTTTCCTCTGCCACTCATACCACTGGATTTTTTTCTCTGAAAATGTTACCCCTCTACTGTGGACACCTTTTTGGAAATTGTTATGCAAATCCAAATCCTGCAGCCTTCAGAGGGAATCTATGACAAAAGCAAGACAGGCACAGATTCCTCCACTCGGGCACTTCTTTTGATTAAGGTTCTCTGCTTTAAAACAGAGTTTAATCAAAGATAGAAAAACCAGAGGAAAACTGCTTTCCAGGTGTGCCTTCTTGTGCAGATGGTGTGCTGCCAAAGAGAATCAAAAGAGACTTAATTACAAGAATGATCAGCAGAGTCAGACAGGATGAGAAATTGTGCGCTCTGATGGAATTGTTCATTACAAAACAACGGCACTGCTTGGCACATAGGGAAGGACGAAGCCATTTCTGATGGATGACAAAGGCTTTTCAAAGTCTGCTGGGGCTGAGTAATCCATACTGTAATGTTTGAGGCATTTGAGAAGATGACGATCACTTGTCCTTTCTCTGGACAAGTCCAAACCTGCAGGGGAATCTATGCTGCTCACTTTCCTGGGCAGATGGACAGGTAACAACCCTTGTCAGTCTGCTTACTGACAGCATTGAAAATGTTTCAGGGGGTGGCACAAGTTCAATGCAATGCTCGTGTCTGTTTTGCAGAGAGAGGCAATGTTGATCCTATATGAATGAAGTCTATTGGCTAAGACAGATCTGAGGCCCTGCCGTGATGCCTGCTGTAGCCACAAGTGTGTGGGCATGGTCTTTCAAATTTTGCAGTCTCCGTAATCTTTTGCAACTGCTTTTTGAGGTAGTTGAACATGTCTTACCATGTATCTGTACCTAAAATGTCAAATGTTTAGCCTTTAGGCAGAAGCTAGAGGGGGATGTGGAATCCAACCTCATCAACAAAGTAATATCATTTAACTTTGATATTCACTCCTGGTTTTCTCCAGCAATGATGGTTAAACCATGATTTTTGCAACTAACTGTTTGTGACTGCTCCCACAAAGAATCCCAGTGGGATTCCATTCAAGTACAACATCTGGCCAGAGGGAGCTGTGGGCAGAACAGCCTCATTAGTATGTGCTGAGAGATAAGCCCTGTCTTACTACCTGTCTTGTCTACTCTGGGACATTTAATCAGTGGTCCATAAACAGCAATGTGTTTGTCAAGGTAATTTTGGTCAAACAAATTGTAAACTCTGTTAGTTGAAATGAGATCAAAGCTCTTCCTCCACAGTCTTGGGACTGGCATTGCAGTTGCATGCCTAGTTTGGTGACAAAAAACCCAAATCTTCAATCAGCTCTCCAGAAAATAGTAATGCCAGTTTCTCCTTGGATAGCATTTTGTTTCTGTTTTTTTTCTAGATGGTTCTACATGCGCCGCTGAACTAATTTTAGCAACACCATTAGGCACAGAGGCCTAATCCTCTGTAATCAAGGGATAGATTGTCAGTGACTTCAATGAGCTTTGGATTTGGCCTAGATGAATATGACCTACGAAAGAAAAACAGCCCTTTCAGCAAGCAAGTGGCAAAGTTGGGATTTAAATGCCAGTGAGCCTAAATAATAGCATCCTACTTAGCTCCCCAAAAGGGACCCTGATGGCATTCTGAGGCAGTAGGTTGAAGAAAAGGGATTAAAATGTTCCAATAAATCTCAGAGAAAAATGGCAAGCAAGAGGAGAAAGATGGTAGAGAAAATGTCTATCTGTAGAGTGAAAGAGGATGGAGGATGAGCTTATTTCTTCTCTCATCAGTTTAGCTTTCCTTCCCTTCCTGTCACTCTCTCTGGACTATTTATTTCAGTAAGTTTTGTTGTTCCAGACTTCACAGTACAGGTTCTGTGTCTGCCACAGCTCTTTAGTCTGCTGCCTGTTGGCAATTGGCAGGACATACAGTTTATGTCAATACTGAGTCTCTACGAGAAGTGAGCCAGCAGGGCACATAAAAATACAGGGAGCTCATAGCATTCATTAAGTCCTGCAATACCTTTGTTAAAAAGGCAAGACTTATTAGACATCTCTTCTGGGAAAAGGAAATGACTAAAGCCAGCTTTATCTAAAGTTCTAGTATCTTTTTTATTGTTTGTATGTGTAGTATATAGTTCTAGAATTATAGGTGGGCTGAATTTCATGCGTCGGCATGCAGACCATTGTACAAACCACCTGAAACCATGGTGTGTGGAATTCAAATCCTCTTCTGAAACCACTTGTGATGCATACCCTTGGAAGGATCAGTAAGTCAGAAATAGTCAAGAATGTGAAAGCTTCAGCCTACTTCCACCAGAAAAGGTGACAATGAGTGAAATTAAACCCAATGGGGTAAACTCAGTATTGATATCAGGCAAGTAAGTTGGAAGGCATCAAGTGAAATTAGGAAGGTCTCAAAACACTGTTTCTTTAGTTTAGTCTCACTTTGGATATTTAGGAAACAAGACATATAATCTCTATCTCAGCAGGAGAACTGAATGCTTACATTTTTTTCTTTCTGCTACTCTCTGGCTTTTTTTTTGGCCCAAAGACACAATAACTATTTTAGGGAACTTCACACTGTGAGAAGGCCTGTGTTATGTAAATGAAATGAAGACACTCAAGACTGAATTAACAGATGATTGTGAGCCAGGATAGTTTTGAAAAAAAATGGTGGGGTGATTTTTACAAGCATCTAAAACTTGCTTTGCAATGTTGAGACAAGCCTAGACTTGTTTCCTTGTTTATCTGTCTAAATGGACACCTGCTGGACAGTTTAGTTCATCTCCTAACACTTGCCTTTTTCCCCGAGTAAGTTTGTCCACTCACTCCTGTAAAGACCTCTCCTGTAAAAGGTAAAAGGACAGATCTGAAGTTATGTGTTAGGGATAAAGTATACATTGCAGGCAAGAAACTTCCTATGTAGAGGAAGTCATAAGAAGAATAGAATAAATGAAGAATAGTCGTAAATGGTATTTTTAAGAATGGTATCCTGACAGCCAACATATAGTATACACCAGATACTACATAAGAAACAACCCAGTATGTACAAAACCTCTGCATAGAAGACCAATACCTGCAGCAAACTTTCAGGGGCCAATCTATTTCAAAGAAATAGGAAGTGTAATGGAAGGGAGCAGAAGGTGAGCATACTCTTTTCACAGTGAGGGAAAGGTCCACCTGCCTGAGGCCATGGTTAATATAAATATTATAGAGAAGGAATGGCAGCCTATGTGGACATTTTATAGAGCTGGAGAAGAAGACAGTGCTTAGGATAATAGGTAAAAGAAAAGCCCTTAGGCTAAACTGCAGGAGCTCAGAATTCTGTAGGCAACAAACATCTCATGCATCATTGGCCATATCTTTGCACAAGTTGGTGTTGGACAAGGTGCTCTCTGTTTGTCAATTATTCATCTCTTTTAACTATATGTGCCAAACTTCTGTGCTCCAGCAGCTACGAAAGAATCTCAGTATTTCTGATGAGACCACTCTGCTTTACGTCTTATTCTGTATTTAGGGAAGATGGTGAGAATCATCTCTTTTAAATCCTTATTTCCCATTTGAATAAGAAGCTAATCTTCCTCTTGCACTGTGAAATATTTCTTTAGATTTTTACAGTTTCCCAAGCCTGCAGTGGTGTGGTGGAATCTAATAATTCTATTTAGGATGAAAGGCCACAGTTGTGCTCAGAAGTAACTGCCTACCTGCTCTAAGGGATGCAAAGTCTTCCAAACATCAGACTTTCTCTTCTCAAGCAGGAAAGATAATTAAGGTTAGAACACAAACTCTATCACTGAAATTTACAGTTTACTTAGGAACATGTACCATAACTATGAAGCAGGAAACACTTCAGTGAAATGATGCACCAAGGATACCTGCACTGCTATGCAAGATCAGTGTCACATATGTGATTCTGAATGCAAATATAGAGCAACACAATTATAAGCTAATTGGGAAAGTCAGAATTAATAAATGAATTTGCTACAAGTAGCAAAGTAACACATTGCATAATTGATTTTAGTACATTTTTACTTTATTGTGTGACTATTTGATTTTTGCATATTGGCCTGGAGACTAATCCTTTGAATCAACCTGTTAAGTTTCAGCTTTAAAGTTCAGATGCTTCCTGCATACACTGAGCATATAACTCCTTTATGTTGAGCATTATTAAATCCTTGCATAGGTAAAGGAAATGAGCTGATTTTGCTTACTTTTTCCAAAAATAAAATAAATTAAAAATATTTGCCTTTGGGTGTAGAAAATCTGAGTAAAAAAGCAGAACTTTCTATCTAGGTACATATATATATATATATGTGAAAATGCAGAATTTTAATGAGAATGTTCATATACCACTACAGCTCAATTGTGAAACTGAAATATAAACTTCTGTATCAACATGATGGAATACCCTCAACCTGTAACCCATTTGCTATTAGCAAGGTTTATGATTGGCAAACTGTAGGAGAACAGATAGGACGTAGAAAATGGGGTTCAGATGCATAAGACAGGTGAACAGCATTGAAGGAAAAGAAACGTGGAATGCTGATGTATACTCACCAACCATCAAAGAAAAAAGGGCATGCAGGTGTTATGCATGTGAGGGAAAAGGGTAGAAAAGGTTTTACTGGGGAATAATAAAGTGCTGATGCTTGAAACCATTCTCAGTGTCAGTTGTGTGTCCATTTTTTTTTTGTCCGTTGTCAATTGGCTCCATGTGAGGAACCACTGACAACAGCAAACAACAAATAATCCTCAAGTCTCTGCTCAGAAATACTGAACATCTTCCTTAGATGTTTGCCTTATTTGTCCAGTCATAATTTTTGAATCTTCACGAGAAGCAAGGAAATCATTATTAAGGAGAGGAGTTTGGTAGCACATCTCGGAAACGTATCACTAGGAACTGTGTTAAAGCATTCTCTTAACAGTGACTTTGATAACAATCTGCTAACTTGATTTGCAGCCTATTTGCAGCTGGTGTTATCCAGCTTGTGCAGGTTGATTTTCCATATTGCTTTTCCTTTTCTTGTTCTGCTGGCTGTGGGAGTGGGTTGTCATGATGGGCAGGCTTGTGTGCTATGTCTTGAAAGTGTTTTTTGGTCCATTTCAGAGGCTCCATTGTTTAACCTAGCCAGGATGATTTCAACTTTATTTAAACTTATTTTAAAACTTTATTTATTCTATCTTGCTCCTCATTTTTTTCCTGCTGCTGTCAACTGCAGCTTCAAAAAAACCCTTTCATGTGTAGTGCCTTGTATAAAAGAGTACAGAGGCAGAATAGTAACCTACAATTTCTGTATCCATTCCAAACTTAACATTTCACCTAAAAGTAGGCTTGCTTTTCAATCCTCTTCAATCTTCTTGCAATCGCTTTCAGATAACTATTCCAAGTGTTCTTGGTTGTAGTGACTTAACACCAGCTGGCAACTAAGTACTATGCAGTCACTCATTGCCCACTTCTGTGAGATGTGGAGGAGAATTGGGTTAAAAAAAACTCCAGACCTGTGGGCTGAGATAAGAACAGTTTAATAATTGAAATAAAGTAAAATATAATAATAAAAATAAGTATAATAAAAAGGAAGGCAACAAAAAGAGAGGGAGAAATAAAGCCCAAGAAGGACAACTGATGCAAAATGGAACTCCTCACCAGTTGCTGACCAATGCCCAGTCTGTTCCTCAGCAGCAATCAGTCTCTCACAGCCAGCTGCCCCCAGTGAATATACTAGACATGATACTTTCTGGTATGGAATACCCCTATGGACAGTTTGGGCCACCTGCACAGGGAGTACTCCCTCTCAGCTCCCTGTGCGCCTGCTTTGGGCAACACATGGGAAACTGAAAAGTCCTGGTCCTAACAACAACAAAATCTGCAAAACAGAGCACTGTACCAGTTACTAGAAAGAAAATGAACTCTATCCCAATTGAAACCAGGACATGGGTAGAGACTGCATGAAGGTATAACTGGAGATACTGCTTTTTAGCAATGGAGATGGACACGTCTTTTTCTCTGTGCTTTGGACCTTCTGGAGAATGGTGTGAAGTAAATAAAGCACCAGTTTTTTGATTTGTCTGAACAATGGGTTTATTATCTTTTAGAGATTCAGTGGAAGGTTTACAAAGGGTTGGATCAGAAAATGGATGTTTGACAGTCAACTTCTAAGAGAAAGATAAATAAAGAAGTCCCTTCATTAAATAGATCCTACTTACACTCATGTGTTTCATAGAAATACTGATACTTCCAGATCTCAGAATATTGTTAAGAACCCCAGGCGTAACAGAAAATATCCAAGACTTTATGGTGGTTATAATGAAATTAGGTACTGCTCATAAACAGAGGTGTTGTGAATATTGGTGCATCCATATTTAACAGTTGATACAGTCACCTGTGCAAGTTATTTGGGTTAAAGGACTGCCTATATGAAGTCATAACTTAAATTAAAGCTTTAGTGGTTAGTCAAAAATTTATTCTTAATCTAAGCACGATGGTATTAGCACACATAGTCAGAATTATCTCATTTCTGTGGTCGTTAACATAGTAATACAGGTAAAACTAATGTACAAAAGCTTCCCAATAACTGTCTCTTTCTCTGGTGTAGTTCTGTTGTCCTTCCCATGCTCCTTAAGAAAAAGAATATAAAGTTTCATGATGAGCAATCAGTATTTAAAGCCCTTCACCAGGAGAACTAGGTTAATTTCTGGGAGTTCTTCCTCCTCTTTGCCAGTAGGGGAATAATGTTAATGGTGATGATTTCTTTCTACTGACTCTGGGGTCTGTTTGTATCTATTTTTACACATATTCCAATATGCAGTACTCCTTATTCCGAAATTCCACATTACATCCATATTATTAATAATGATTAATTGTTAACATCATCATTGTAATAACAATAATAATAATAACTAATAGCTCATTTTTTAAAACCAGCAGTGTTCTGGAAGAAACACATGAATACAGACTCATAGATGCAATTTTGTTCTAGTAACCTGTTTCTACCAATTACATTTTACCGAGTTACATCATTATCATTGGTGCATTATGAAAATTTCTACAACATTCCACATCAATGCCTTGGTTTGGCAATGTACCTTCACATAGTAACATAATTTCTGAATAAATATGAAAATTGAAGAAATTTAAGAAACCAGTGTATTATTCTAGTTTTTAATTGATTAACTTAATATACTTCTTATTTTCATGGCTGGGGATTTTTTTGTTACTGCTGGTTTTTTTTGGTTTTGGGTTTTTTTTTTTGTCTTTATTTTTTCTCAGTCTTTTTAGTTTCTTTTGGGTTTGTTTTTTTTTAAAGTTGTTTTTTCAAGGTTTTCTTTGTAACTAAAAAGATTAATTATGGAAATGCTTAGATAAGTAACAGCTTGCTTTCAATAGGATTTAGGCACTTTATAAGAAATTAAAGAGAAAACAGCAACTCTTTGCCCATACAAGCCATAACTTTAAATAGAGTAGCAAATAACCTGATACTGAATTTTCAGTTGGTAACACTGAATATGTAGCTTGTACTAAGTTCAAATTTTAAAGTGTATATATAGTCTTCTTGCACCTAAAAATATAACCTGAGTGCATTAAGAATACTTTGGTCATTTGTCTGAGAATCTAGAGGTTTTGCAGGAGCAGCAACAGTAGCAAACAGCTCCTTTTTAAATTGTCATGTATTATTCACACCTTGCCTTAGGAAAGAATGGTGGTTTCTCAACAAATTAGAATGACAGATTTTTGCCCTAAAGTACTTAAAATCAAAATTTATGGGTCTGACTAGGCTATTTGGTGTCTGAAAATCCAGGACAAATGGCCCCTTCACATGGCTCATCAGTTCTATGGACATGCTTCTTGGATACATGGGAGTTTTTGAGCATCAACTGTACACAGGGCCTCTGCAACAAATCTAGTGCTTTTTCAATGGAAAATCCAGAAATTTTTCTTGTCATACTTTAAAACTGAAGTTGTCTGTTGAAATATAGTCAGAAGAATAGGAAGAAAGTCTGAAAGAGGCATGTTAATATTGATATGTTGCTGAGTAAATGCATTTCAGCAGATTATTTGCGACATCTGTTTGATAAATAAGTGCCCAAGGAGTGTTTGATATGCATCACAGTACTTGTGTAAATGTTACAGGTTGAGGGGGTGAATGGGTTGAGAGCAGCCCTGCCAAGAAGGACTTGAGGGTGATGGTGGAGGAGAGGCTGGACACGACCCAGCAATGAGCACTCACAGCCCAGAGAGTCAGACGTGTCCTGGGCTGCATCCAAAGCAGCGTGGCCAGCAGGTGAGGGAGGGGATTCTGTCCCTTTGCTCTGCTCTGCTGAGACCCCACCTGCATCAGCTCTGGGGGCCCAGCACAGGAATGACATGGACCTGTTGGAGAGAGTCCAGAGGAGGCCACCAAGATGATCAGAGGGGTAGAACATGTCACTCATGAGGAAAGGCTGAGAGAATAGGATTGTTGAGCCTGGAAAAGAGAAGTTTTCTGGGTGACCTAATCACAGCCTTCCAGTACCTGAAGGGAGCCTATGAGAAAGATGGAGAGAGACCATTTACAAGGACAAGTAGTGACAGGACAAGGGGGAAAGCTTTTAGACTGAAAGTAAATTTAGATGAGATATTAGGAAAAAAGTCTTTACTGAAAGGTTGGGGAGGCACTGGAACAGGTTGTGCAGGGAAGTTTTGGATGCTGCATCCCAGAAAGTGTTCAAGACCATGTTGAGCAACCTGGTCTATGGAAGGTGTTTCTGGCCATGTCAGGGGGCTTGGAACAAGATAACCTTTAAAGTTCCTTCTAACCCAGGCCACTCTCTGATCCTACAATTTCTCCTAGCAGAGGTAAGTAAAAATATATGCAGCTTTTCTCTTGTTTTTGGTTTCTTTCCAACTCTGGAGCTTAAATGTGACACAGTTTTAGGTATTGCTCTGAGGGATGTGCTTGCTGGTCTAGTTTGCCTAGTGCATACAGGAAGATCCATGTATGCTCAGACAGTGCAGCCAGCTTTCCCATCTTTGGAACAAGTACTTTGCCAAGGGACAGAGTTCTCAAACCAAATATTTATAAATAAAAAATGCATCTTGGCCACTAAGACCACCCTGTTTAAAAGGTTTATTTAACTTTGCTTGCTTTTCAATTCACTGGCTGGCTGCCAAGTCCTCTGACTTGTGAATACCTTCATTATAAATTACCATATATTATTCACTGACTGCCTTAGGAAAGAATGCTGCTATATAGACAGATTAAACCGACTTATTCATGCCCCAAGGTGCTTACAATTTTTATAAGGCATAAAAGTACAAGGGATTGCATCAAAGGTGGGGACCTAGGTAATGAGAGAAAAAAACTACAGAAATCAGTGTTTTATGGGTGGCTGTAAGATTTTTAATAAAAAAAAAAGTCTGGAAAGACATATTGAGTTCTCTACAAACTCTCAGACACTGAATAATGGGAACCGATGCTCTTTTACTCTGGTAATTAGCAAATTTTTTACCTTTTTTTGTGTTCATTGCATACTTAAAATAAACACTCTGAAAAAATATTATAGTTGTAGAGATAAATTTGTTTCTTGAATGCCAACACTCTCAAAAATTACCTCAGCTGGTGCAGAAGGCAGTGAATAAAAGCCTTGATAGAGGTCATCAATAGGGAAGCAATACTAGGAGGAGTTGTGCCCAGGATTTGGAGTTTAGAGCAGAGCAAGAACTTTCCTCAGCTCCACAGTTCCACAGAAAGACTGCTGTCTAAGTGGGCTTTAGAAAGGGAGGCCTTATCCCAGAACTTTTGGTTCAAATGTTACTGACTTTTCCAACCTGACAGCCTCTCTTAAACAGCTATTGAGTGTTCAAAAAGACCTTAACTCCCTTGTTGCTAATGGAACTGCTAAAATGTAGCCATTGTTTGATACAGCGCAGTATTTTTGTAAAATTGTTTTTATTATTATACAAACTGTTTTTCTCGATGTACAAAAGGCTTTTCTTAGCAAGTGGCAAATAATCTCTGGAGCTCTCTGATATTCCCACTGAAGTTTATATCTAACTCCAGTCAGCGTCACTAAAATGCTAAGACTAGCTGTCAAAAAACTTGAACATACAGCCTCTATGTCAAAATACCTCAAGGCTTCCATCCTCCATTGTAATGCCATCTAAGGAGAAAATTCACTAAATTGAACTGTAATTGTTTCCTAGACCTAATGCAGAGTAATCAAAACGTCTGCATAACTAAATTTAAATACAAGCACTTTAATATTCCTGCCTCCTGTAGTATCAGATTGAGGCAGCATAATCAGAACAATCACCTGAGAAGCCCTTGAACAGTCACAGACGTGCAAGATCCTATAGCTGTATTGTTTAAAGTGTGTTAAGTTTTCTAAATTCAGGGAGGATATATGCAGGCTTTTGTACTCTACATTATACATTTCATCCTGTGCTCCACGCTGACATGTCCTTAGGTAAGACAATCTGGTGATGTTCTGAATTTGCTGTGTCCTACCAATCTCTAAGCTTTTTGTAACATCAAAGTAGAACCTGTCAAAGCCAGGATAGATGTGGCAGGGATAGATTGAATAACAGTAGTGAATGTCAAGAATAATTTAGGATGGTTGTGTGCTTACATGTTGTATGTTATATTATAGTAGTAAGTTATACACACAGAGTCAGAATATTGCAATACAGCAACTTTAAAATATTATCCAGATGTAATTTTATGTAATGCCATGAAGACATCAAGTTGTGATTCTTTTAAAGTATTTTATGACTTTTCCATTTTAAGCAGGACTTTCTCCAGTGATCTGCAATCTCCAAATTTAGTAAATTTGACCTTCAAATTTATCTTAAAATTTTAGTAAATTTTAGTATTTAGACAGATGTCATAAAAGCGATTTGTATACCACCTCTAGACAAAGTAAATATTTATTCAGAAGTATGTGGTGGTTCTTGAACTCTTATCTTGAACAAACACTAATGTTCACAAACAGAAATCATAATACTGTCCTGAGCACCTGTTGCATGAGGAAAACATCAGTTCTTTTTAACAAAAATGACAGTAAATCAAAAACAATAGGATATTCATAGACATTTGAATTCTTTTCTCAAAGTCCTACAAGTAGTGAAATGCTTTGGAAACACTGATTATTCCCAAGAGAAGATGCTTGCACTGGATTTAACCATCATTAATGTGTGATTTCCAGTTAAGAAGGAAAACAAACATTCCTTGGTGTAATGGATGTGGTATAATGGGAGAGGCTTGGACTAGATTTCAGCTGCATACAGATGGAAAAAAGAGATTGATAACTTATCCACGTGATCAAACTGCAAGTTTTTTGTGGAAATGTCCTGTTGGACTTCTGAACTCTGGTAGAATATTTTTTGCTGTAAAAGGTGTGACCCACAATTTAGCACTTGATTTGGTTTTGGAGTTCAGAAAATTTCAGCCTGAGAACTCAAGTAAGAGGTGTATTAGATTCAGGGAGAAAAATATGCCAGTCTCTGATGAGGAAGGAAAGAGAAGCTTCTCCAGGCCTATAGGGACCTACCTGAAAAATTCAAAACTCCAGAGGAATCTGATTCCTTGGGAAGTTCTCCCCTGGACTCAGAGGAAAGTATGTATGTGAAGGAAGTGGATAAAAAAGAGAAATGTTGCTTGTCTCTACACTTTTTTTCCCCATCACTGATAATTGCTCCCAGCTGTGGGGACACACAACTAGTCTTGCAAAGGCTTTGTCACTTCCTTTCATTACACCAACCATCATTGGTGTAATGAAAGGAAGTGGCTAATATGAGAGCCACTAATTGGCTAATGAAAGCAGGTATAAATTTCTGTATAACCTCTGTGTATTATCTAAAGAGATTATAGTCCAAAAGAGTGATAATAAACAGAAAGTGTGAAAATTTATGGAGAAAATTAATGAATGGAGATAAAGACACTGAAGAAATAGCTTTTCTAAGTGAAATAACCACAGTCAAGGCTGAAAATGTTTATCACAAATACAGGGATCCACGGCAACAGCAGGGAAAGAAAGAAGCTGCTTAAGAGGAAGAAGCAAACGTATCCTATTCTTAAAATAAATGACAAAATTGCTAGTAAGGAGACAGAGAAGACATAGATATTCAATAAATCCGAGTTTCTGTAATGAAAAAAGTACAATACAGATTTGACAATACAGAAAAAAGTACAAGGAGATTTGTTTTCTAGTTCTTTCATTGTAAAGGAATATTTTAAAGATGTCCGCATTTCTAAGAATGTCTGAGAAGTGACAGTATTAATATTTATTAAACATAGGAATCCTTGTAAGATTTTAATATTCGAGATTGTTGATACTGTGTGAATCAAAATTTAATGTGTCACCATGTGCAGAAAATAATGGAAAAGATGAAGTAGGAAGTAAACAAAGTAGTTCAAAAGTATTTAAAACTAAGAACATAATTAATGGTAAGTCAACATTGTGGTTTACATAGTTGGTGTCATAAAATGAAATTATTTATGTGATAATATTTTAACTTTGTTTTAAAATGGTATATATGTTTATCCTGTTAGTGTGTACAACCATTCTTTTATCTAACTAAAGAACCTGACACAATGCAAGGTGTCAATAAGATATGGATTTAAACTACGTGACTCACAGGTCTTCAAAAGAGAAGTGTCAGTGTGAAATACCTCTTTGGAAGTCGTGTGCTTCTATATTAGTGCTAATTGTAAAGGGTGTAGTGAGAAGAGAAACAATGGTAAGAGCAGGTCATTCAATGACTGGGAAACTGGGTATACATTGTTATTCTAGTGGACTCAAAAAACACGAAAGTTTGTTTTTAAAATTACATCTTGAAGGACAAGGAAGTTAGATGAGCCTTGGGAAGTGGTGGTCTTGGAGCAGAATATGATTTCCTAATTCCCAAGGGCACTGCCACAGTAAAGATATGGTTCCAAGATGTGTAAGCAGCTGGCTAATAGATAACTCACATGCACTGAGGAAGCTAAGACTGGATTCTAAGCTGGCTTCTAGACAGCTTTAAAAATTAGCAAGGACTTAGAAATAGCCACAGAATTGATTTGAAAACTGGAAAAGTCCCCATCATATGAGCTTTAGAGCTTTCACTTATTAACTTATCACAGAAAAGATGCTGTGGTGGATAACACTCTTCCAAGGGAGAAAATATGACATTCAGAAAGCAGATGTGTAACAAGAACCAGTGGCTGATCGTGCCAGGCAGATGCTAGGAAGTAAAGCACAGAGCATCAATCATGTGAGGAAACTGCCAAGCAGATTCTCCATCTGTAAGTGTATGCTGGTTAGGGCTCGTTTCCTTCAGAGTAGCTAGTGTGAGGCTGTGTTTTGGATTTGTGCTGAAAACAGTGTTGATAACCTGTGTGAGACCCCCTGGGACCCCACTGCGTGGGACACCCATGATAGGAGTTCTGTGCCAGGACTGAGGGACGAACAGGATCTTTTTCGGTCTTCAGGTTGCTGTTTATTTTTATCTTAACAAAAGTCCTGCATGCTGTCTACACCAGACTTAGAACACAAGGAGAAGACACCAAAAGGGTCACAAGATGCACAGTTTCAAGGTCTTTTAAAGCTGTTTTGTCCAATTAACTCTCAAAACGTACTTTATTTCTGCTATTCTACCAATACCTACTTGTCTGTCACGCAACGCCCGCATTGCGACTTTCCCAACCAATAACTCTGTGCCCCCAATGCTGCAGCAAATGGAGTAGATGAAGAAGAAGAAGGAGGTCAGACAATGCCCAAAGTTTGTTTTCTATGTGCCTCCATACTAAAAACCCAAAAGTCTAAATTTTTCACCCTGTGATAAACTATACTACTAGCTATTTTACATACTCATAGATTCCACTTCATCCCAAAGTCTTGGAAGTCCTCTCCATGGACAAAGATTAAAAGCAGTGTTTTTCTGGGAATCAGGACATCTCAGGACAGGCAGGGAAATATTCCCTGTGCCCTGGGTTTCAATAATAAACCAGCCATGTTTTTGCTACTGCTGAGCAGCGATTACGCAGAGCCACAGCCTTTTCTGCTCCTCGCCCCATCCCACCAGCAAGGAGTCTGGGGGTGCACAAGGTGTTGGAAGGAGACACAATCGGGACACCTGACCCCAACAGACCAAGAGGATATTCCATACCATATGGGCAATGGTCAGCATCTAAATTATAGGGAAGAAGAAGGAAGGGGAGGACATTTGTAGTGCAGGTGTTTGTCTCCCCAGCCAGTCACTGCACATAAAGGCACCTCTATCTCCTGGAGATGGCTGAACACCTACCTGCCCATAGGAAGTGATAAATTAACTCCTTGTTTTGCTTTGCTTGAGCATGTGTCTTTTGCTTTACTGTTAAACTCTGTATCTCAGCCCATGAGTTTTCCCACTTTTGCTCGTGGTTCTCTCCCCTGTCCCACTGAGGAGGAGTGAATGAGTGGCAGCATGGGGCTGAGCTGCCCTCTGGGGTTAAACGATGACAAGATGTCCTTCAGTCCAGACTGAGTGTATATTTATTAGAAGATACCTTTTAGACAGAAGTTAGATTTTAACCAAATGCAAATTATTACAATCAATGTAAGAACAAATTCTGTATATCCGATGACCTTAGATACCCTGCAGTTGACTAAATGATCTTATTTTCCTTTTGACTTTAAATTTTGTAGCTGGATTTAAAAAAGAAGTGTAGAGAATGAAGGATGGTCCAGGACTAGGCATTTGGTCTTTAAGTGCTGCAGTGTCATTGGAAGTGTCTGAAGGAAGATAAAATATAGACAGAAATTCTCCATACAACACAGTATTTAAAGTTCTTGCTAGCATTTCAGCAATGTGGGTTTAATTTACCCCTTCTTCAGTCATGCAAATTCTTGATTTCTGGCAGCAACCGTTTTGAAAATCAATTTGATTTCTGGAACTTCAAATCTTTTGAAGTTCACTCTGAAGTTGTAAATATTGGCTTGGACTGATTTCAAACTAAAACTGATATTTTCTCCTTGAGATGATATTTATATTTGTCATTAAAAACCCATAAAGTACTCAGTATTTACAGAATTTACTTTCATTTGAGCTGTGTGACTAAAAGAAAAGAAAAATGGAAAATAATTTTCAAGGCCTGCTAAATCTTTTCACAGAAGTTATGTTGTCCAGGCTCTCTGGCTTATGGGAGTATGGGAAAAAAGTGTAGCATGTGTTGAATAAAATGCTTTGCTGAAAGATTTTTCAGCTTTCAATAGCCTTCAGACATGATTAAATAGAATGAATAAAATATGTATAATCAAACATAAAGACCAGTTTCATTTACTTTAGGTGATGTAGAAAGCTATATTGAAAGAATTTTTCTGGACTTGTACACCTTAAAGGATGCCTTCAGGTGGACACTGGTGAAATTATTAAAAAAAAAAAAATTGCAAAACTTCAAATATTGTCGACTGGATGTGCTAGCTGTTGGTCCAAGTGGGAACCACTACAATATTTCACTGATTGGATATATATATATA
>VWZV01003409.1:0-12426 GCA_013397155.1 Irena cyanogastra
GCTCAGCATCTTTAGATAAGTTACCAGAAGTGTCACTTGTTTGTCCCTTTATGAGGTCTGCCACATGTTCACCTCAGTGCCAGGATTATTAACTTTGGAATTGATGAGTCAGGTAGGTTTCAGCATTATTCAGCAACAAAAGCAGCATGACACCCCCTCGTCCATCCAGCACAGTTAGCTTTGCAGATAGGGTATTTTTCGAATGATTTTGTCCCCACTCTAGAAAGAGCTTTCCTGCTACACAAGTGAAGCTGGTCTAATGAATATCCATTTCTTGTCCCTGATTTTGTTCTCTGCCTTTTCCTTGACCACTTCCTTTTCAGAGAGCAGTGCTGCTTGTATGTCTGTCTTCTCCACTCCAGCAGTGGTTCTGTAAAGGGAATTCTGATGGGTTGTGCTCCATCTTTGCTATTCTGCCTTTTGAACACCCCACTCTTTCCAACAGGTGCTGCAGCAGAGCTGAGGTATCGGGTGGGTCTGTGTGTTGCAGAGAGGGAGTTGAGTGGAAAGAAGAGTTTTTTCCTGTGACTGAATCTCATTTGACCTTATGACATTGTCTCCAGCAGGAGAAGATTTAGGGGGACAACTCTAGCCTTTCAGTAAGATCAAATTGTTTGGGAAAGAGACAGTAATGGGAGGAGTAAAAAATAAACTTTTTGCTTTTCCCAACCAGCTGGCTGAAATGATACTGAACCCTTTTCCAGTGTCTTAATAATAGCAAAATCCTTGGTGATACTTTGAGAGGTAACACCGTTTGTGGAATAATCAAATGAAACTACTCAGCACAGCACTGCAACTGAGCATTCAAGTATAATAAAAGCTGAGTAAAATTTTATTCCAGTATTAAAATGTGTTCGAACATCCAAAAGATGGAGGAGGAGAACATATTCCTATATAATTCCTCCCTAGTTTTCTCCTACTCATAATCAGATCTCAGCTAGTGCACCATAGCCAAGCTGAGTGAAACTCTTCCATCTTTCAGTTCCAAACGATTTCGCATCAAAAGGTAAATAATAATCTGTTTACAGTAAAGCATAGCAGAATAGCTCACTTCTCACATATTTATAATTCTGTCACCTGAAAAAATTGCAACACTTGCTTCTTTATAGATTTTTCAGGTAGGGTGGCTAGACAATGAAGGTTCCTGCAGCTTCTCTGTCCTTTAAAAGTGCCCTTGATGTGAATGATAATAAGGCTTTTCACTCTGATTTTAGGGACATTCACTCCCTTCAAAACACAGTTGCTTTTACTGATCTGACATCAGTGGCATATTTCTTCATCTGACATAAAATCAAGAGAGGAGTGAGGATGGAAATCAGAATGTCTTCAACAAGAGCTGTCTGTTAACACCAAAATATGCTGACAGTGACAGTAATTTCAGCCTCACTCACTTGTAAGTAGGAAGCCAGCTGGGTGCTTTTGTTTTGGCATTAAAGTGATGAGTTCTGTTCATCTCAAAATTCAGCACTGAATGCTGAGTTGCTGTAATCTGAGACAAAGTTGATTTGGAATGTCAGGTGCATTCTGATGAGGAAAGATTTTATCTGAAGCTGTGATCTGATCTGTTTTCCAAATATGATAAAGCTTAAATGCAGGAAGTTTGAGTCTTCCTCAAAAGAGGTGCTGGAAAAGCCTGTATTATTTTTTCTTGAGGTTAATAAGCTTTAGACTGCCAGCCTTAAGTTGCTAATGATAAATACATAAAGTATACTCATGATTAAGGCACTTGTATTTAGATTTTTTTGTTTTATACATGCCTTTTTATTTTATTTTTTTTTTTCAGAAAGATTCTTCTTGTGGCTATGCAGGGTATTCTGCACCTATGGTTTTGTTTAAAAATATCTTCTTTCCCTTGGAATCAAATAGATTTTATATTTCTTCATCCTAAGTTCAGCATTGAAAGATTTCAAACTGCTGTCATTTGGAACTGATTGATAATAAATCTTTATTGAAAATTATAACAGTGAGATAATTAAAGTTTACTCTTCTCTTATTCTTGTGATAGTACTTAGAACTAATTTTATAGTCCCCAACAGTTTTTCTTTAAGTGAAGAGTGCAACTTTAAAGAAGCATATTTTTCACTGTTCTTTTTTTTCTCCATTCTGGGGTATGTTAAATTACTCAGCATGTTTTACAGGAAAAGTAGTATCTGAAATATAAGTGGAATTATTGCTTAATTATCTCAGCTTTATGAATAAGCCAGTATAGACTTTTTAGCTTTTTCTGGGAGAGAGGCCTCATCATCTGTATTTCATAGTTCACTGGATTAAATAAGATTGGCATGGAGTTTACAAATGCCAGCTTCTTGCTCTTGGACTGGACCTCCTGCAGTTCTCATGTACTTTGAACATCCTTTCACATTGTGATGGCAGAAATCCAGCAAGAACTAATCTTGTCCAGTTCTATGTGTGAATGTTGCTGTTTGGTGTTGCATTGAGTTCCTTGGACCGAAGTTGACTTAGGGGTCCCTGTGCAGTATAACTGTTTGTACTCCCATCTTCAGCCTCTTTGTCCTGCAATGTTCAGATATTCCGATGTCCTGCTTGGTGCTGCCCTGGAGGCCATCAGTGTGGGAGCACAGCCATTTGTTTGTCTAAAGTGTTTTGGAGGAAACATTCTTGAAAAGAATTTCCTCATACACATTGTGTTTTCTTGCATCTAAATTACTATTTCTTGTCACTGAAGGGGGAAGGAGGAGGAAGAATATAAAGTCCAATGAAATTGCTGCCTCTGTGAGGCAGGTTAAGACATGGCTGTGCTTGAATTCTTAATGAATGGGGTCATTTATGGGCTTCCCCACACAGAGGAGATCTGCTTAACATTTTCTCCTGACATACGGTTCCCATATGAAGAGATTATGTACCATATTATGGAATGCATCATTTGTGATCTCTTCAAAGAATATTCCAGGAAAGGTGAGAGAGAATCCAGTACTTCTGAAGATGTATTTAAAGCCTCTGCCAACAAGATCATCTTAAGAATTAGACAGAAATTTACTTAGTCATTTTGCTTTCAGTGTTGCTGACATTTCTAAATAAGAGGCTGACAATTCAGAATGAGTTCATGCCTTCAGGCTTTTATCATATCATAGACACAGCAGTCTCCATAGAGAAAAAAAAAAAGGCAGTGCAGAGGACAGGGTGTGGAAGGCTTTGCTTGAAAGTCAACATTTCTCAGGTCAGCAGTGTTTTAAATTTCCTGGTGTAAAGAATCTTTCAGATACCAAATGCTTTTTTTTCTTCATCTTTTTCTTAATCCCAAGTTGCCAACAGCCGTTGTAGGAATCAGAAATTCTGTCTGGTTCTGCAGATGCATGCTTGACTTTTAATTAATCCAGTGGACACATATAGATCAAATTTGTTGTATACATTCATCTGTACTTGAATTAGGGAGAGGGATGACTTCAGTGCTCTAATGTAGTAAAGTTTATTTTTAATTAGCCTGATTTGCACTTATAAGTGAAAGCTAATTAGTACAGCTCATTCATTGTTTATATCTAGGGCCACTGGGAATAGTTTGATTTTTCTACCTACTTGGTTCTGGGCCATAAATATACATCCACTGCCTGCAACTTTCAGGTTTTTCACTGAACAGATACCACTATTTGTAGGAGTTCATATTATGTAACAACAAAGTCTTCTTAGGGGAGGATCCTGGAAAAGCTTTCTGAATCTTTGTCCATTTTAGTTCTTGCAGTATGTAAATCATGGATCTGAGTTTTGCAGAAAGAATCTATTTTTATTCTTCTTAAGCAGCTGGGGAGTCTTACAGAGCCCATCTCCCTCCTTTCACTCCTGGGTGATATTTAACTTGCTTGCACACCATTGAGACCTCAGATAGATGGAAAAACAGTGCATCCTTCCTTTTCCTCTGCCCCCCAAAAATCCAGTAACATTTTCCCTGTGACTTTCAATGTTTAATCTCAGAAAGATTTTCCTAATGTCTGCCTGGATCTTCCTGGAATTCTGCAGACAGTGAATCTTTCAGGAAACAAATAAGCTACAGCAGAATGGCCTGGGAAAGATGTTTGGAAGAAAAATGTATCACTGGAGGTCATATTCCCTGTTGCTACACAGATGCTCAAAGCTAAAAAAATATATTGCAAGAAAGTTCACTCTGCTTTTGTGGAGGATAAAAGGAGAAAGACTAGGTATTCTGAACTTACTAGTTCCCTTAAACAATGGCAACAAAAATACCCTTGGTATTCTATAGATGCTGTCAGCTGAAGCTGGTTAAAAGGTATTTACTAATGGTGCACACTACTAAATGTTTTATTTCCTGACAGCTTTTCTGAATAAACAATTTAAGTTGGATTTCTCTGCACCAACTAAACTGCTTTAAATGTGATCCAACTGCATTCTTTTTGTAGTTTTTTATTACTCCTCAGTGCATAAGCCTTCATAATCAGGAAATGGAATGTTTCCTTGTAGAATGCAAATGCAACTTCTACGGGCGCACCTGATTCCCCCTCCCTGCTGGTCTACACTAAGGGAGGTCAGTGCACAAACCTAGCGTGGCACAAAGCAATCAAGCTATTTTTAGCACCTACGCATGCCAGAGGGGAAAAAAAATCAGACTCCAGGACAGGACGAAATAGGAACCTACCAACTTGTCAGAGCAGTGAGTTGTTGGTGGAACTAAACTTCTTTCACCAGTTATGTTGTTAATGTGAGTGCAAGCTTAAACATGCTCACAGATAGAACCCGATAGTTTCCTGATGTTGCTGAAACTGTGATAGCTGATACATTCTTTTCCTTGGATGTCACATTCACTTTCAGACAGGCCCTCCTAAGTAAGCATTTATACCTGCACAGATTGTATTGTAGAACATAATTTTAAAAGCACATGCGGTACTTTAACTAACACAGACAGCCTCTGTAAAGGCTGTACGGATCCTCATTATAAGCCACACTTATTTTTGTTTCAAATCAGTAAAAAAAAACAAAACAAAACAAAACGGGCAAAATCAGAACAACTTTCAATTAAGTAGGAGTTTCTATACAGGGATTCTTCTAGTTTATTTAATTCTTGTTTCAGATTTTTTTGTAGTAGACAAATGTGTAAGTGACCTTATTGAATAAAATCTGAATAAAAATTTGTTAAAGGCAACAAGATCATCTACTTTTATAGCTTAAATGTGAACTTATGCCTTTTAATGACTTACCTTGGGAGTAAGGATGTGAAGAGTGATCAGCAGAAATCAAACCACACAATAAGCTAAATGATTAAATACTTTTAATTAAGAAACACTGTCTTTCATGGTTCTCTATGCTTTAACAATCAAGAGTCTTAGTGGTCTGTAGGGAATGGACAGCATTATCAAAATTATATGGAGACCTGTGTCCCGACAGCCTTTTAGAATGTCAATACATTCCACCTGACAAAGTAGAACCATTGGATATTTCTCTGCAGTGCTGCTGTTATTGGAACAATTACAAACTTTCTTTTATTAATGTTGTCCAAGGGTAGAAATGAAAGGTAAAAGCACATATGACAAGTATATTCTCTTGTTTGTTTTATTCCTGCCTCCCCACACCCCTGGTGATGTAGCAGAATTCTAGTAAGAGGGAGGAAGATAAGAAAGGTGATTGGAAAAGGACTCTGCCTTTATGAGATGCTAATGTGTGCTTCAGGAAATCACCTGTCAACAGAGAAAGTTTTTCACTTTGGCAACTAATTCTTTTGTGCACTGAAGGTGCCACATTTTGACAATTTGTAATGTCAGTGCTGTCTTTGGGTCCTTTTACTCCACCTTATTTCCCAGAGTCTTTAGTGTTCTGTATCTGTAGAACACTGAGGCAGCTTCATATAGTCATAGAATAGTTTAGGTTGGAAGGGGACCTTAAAGACCATCTTGTTCCAATCCATTTGCTATGGGCAAGGACACCTTTTTTACTAAACCAGGTTGCTTACTGTCCCATCCAATCTTCAGGGCAGAATTTTCTGTCTATTATTAGCTGCAAATCCTGGCTTTTCATTTGCCATCTAGAATTTCCCTTTAATTTATTTTTCTGGAACTAGGATTTTTGTTTAGAGTATGGTATAATTTCTCAGGAGTCAAATATGTAAATTCAGAATTCCCAGAATCTGTGGACTTAGAGATTTTGCTAATATAAGCCACAGCCAAACCTCGGGAGATACCTGGGTGTTCAGCTGGCTACATGATGGTCAGTCAAGTCTGATACAAGTGTCTGTTGAATCCACATAAAGGGACTATAAAAAAAGCCCTTTATCTCTAGTTAGGTCTCAGTAGTGCCCAGTTGAAAATTCTTTGGTTCTGAGTTTCAGATGTGCCAGCATTAAATATACCATCACATGAACTCCAGAGAAATATTCCACCCTTCTTCCCCTAAGATAAATCGGCTGGTAAAATTTGTATTGTGATAACTCCTACTGACCCTGCTCAGAAATTAAGATAATTCTTTGCCTACCAATTGAAAATTAAGCTCACTGAAGAGAGAGCCCTTGTACCAAGATGCCTGCAGAAATGATGCTAAAACAAAATGGATTTTGAGGCCAGGTTCGAAGTGACTTAATTGGTCAAAATGCCCAAAACTGGGACAAAGTAATCTTCTTTTCCAGTGTATGTTGACATTTTATTATAGAAGAAAATATTGCCATTCTTCTGTAAGTTTTTTTTTCAAAACATTTGTTTTGAAAGCAACACAGATCAGATTTAACCTCTCAAAACTACTTCCCTAATCTCTGAGTTGGGAATTGAATATATTGGGTTTTTTTAATAACCATGGTAACGAATCCATGGCAAAGACCATCACCCTGCCTGTGTATGACTCTCTGTTTAGCCACAAGCCAATCTAATTGGCAGTGGTTTTACAGGCACATTTTTGTTATTACAGACCTTTCCACTTCCTTTTTAAGCACTTACAGGATGGATTTCCACAGTGAAGAGACTGACTAGATGTAAAAATTCCCAGAAATAGCATAACTAACCCAAATAACTAATTGTTGCTGGAATAGATTGAATGAAATTAAGGACTCCAAGATTTCTCGTGATGATCAGAAGGCTTCTTTATTGAACAAGGTGTCTCTTTTTTATAGAGACTTTCGCTGACAATTACATGATTGGCTAAATGGAACAACATCTCTCTACCACCATTGGTTGAGGCAGAGAGAGCATGTTTTGAGAAAGGATGCAAAGGGAAAAGTAAGCAAAGAGGAGACAACAGCTGTTGTCTTGAGAATGAGCTGTGCTTACAAAAACCTTTTATCAGTTCATTTCTTGAGAATCTAAAATTCTCCACAGAGCTGTCCTTGGAAAGGAAAGCAGCTCTCTCTTGGGAAAACAGGACCTGCTGCTGAATTTTTCTAAGTCCCACTGAAAGTCAGCCCCACAACTAATATTGCTGAATTTTCCCTCCCTATTCCCTTGAAAAAGAAAAAATATTAAAAAAAAAAAATCAGAGAATTGGTGTGACATAAGTACCAAATTCAGGACTCCTTTGATCAAAGTGCTGTGATGACTTTTCCTTGCAGGAAATGATGTTTTTTAGGATGATTTGAGAGTGTCTCCATTGAAGACCATGAAACTGTGTTTCATGGGTTGGGCTGTGGGCAGTTTATCACCATTCTGCTAATCTGGCTTTTTTTTTCTTTTTTTTTTTAATACGAAGTATAATGTGTTCGTGCAATTTAGCATGAGTCATGTTGTAGGTAGTATGTTTCTATCAAGTTCTGGTTCCATAATTTCTCAACATTCATGAAACTAAGTTCATATTCACATGGAAGATGTGTTGTGCTAATATTGAGATACTCATTGAAAAGTTAGGGGAATTAAGGGTGAAAAGCTTGTACAGCTGTGGGCTTTTACAAGATGTCTTGTAGTCTTGTGCAGAAGCTTGTATGAGACCTTACAGTTTCCATATGAATTATTGATTAATAAATAAACAGAGGGATTCTTTTTTCAGAAGTCTTGAATTTTACCAAGAAGGGAAAAGAGCAAAGTGTAAATATCATGCAATGACTCAGTCAATGTAACTGATCATTTGTGAGCTGTCAGATGTAACTTGTATGTACTGAAATACACAAAGTGTGGTAATTGTCCTTATAAATTAACCCCATTTTTAATAGTTTCCCTGAAGCTATTAGAAAAGAAGCTCAGAATTGAATTATTAGTAATATGCTTCTGACATAAACCAAACTTGTATCATGTACTCCCAACAGTATATGGATTTACTATTATTGTGTCATTTCTTTATTGCAGTATATTCTAGGGTTTTCCGATGGAGACTTAATAAAAATAATTAAAGAGTGCTGTCCATAGCAACAACAATAGTAATAAAGAATCAGGCTAATCCACAAACATACTCAGTATACTGAGAAGGAAAACTATCCAAGGAGTAATAATGGTCTTAATACCAAATTAATCCTCTTGAAATAATAAGCTTTTCAGTCTGAGCTGAAAACTCAGTGCCTGAGTGCTGCTTGAGACCTTTCTTGAGATCCGAGGAGTATATGCAGGAATTAGAGACTTTGAGAGTGTCAGATTGCAAATGTCCTGGGGCTGGCTGTGGCCTCATGTCTAGCTGACAGCAAGTGGTGTCAGAGCTGGCCTTCACTTGAGTAACACTGCCTTTCCGTGCAAGTTATAAAATAATGATTGCTTTTCCACTGCACAGATGATGTCAGCAGAAAGGATGTGGTGGATATCAAAATATCCTGCTTAACTTCCAGCTCTGGATATTTCTGTGTTTGAAATAACTTCAAAGATGACCGTGCCTTTAAGAATCTTGTAAAACAGATGCTTGAATACAACTTTTTAATTAACTTCTCTCAATTTCCCTGTGTAGTCAATTGTATTTTAAAAGACAGGAGGATTAAGAGACCATTCCAAAGAATCACTTGCAACCCACAGTGTACAAGAGACAGAGAGGTGAAGGAATCCATGGGGTGACTGAAACTGTTTCCAGTATTTGGAAATGCTGAGCAACTTGAGTCTCTTGAGCTTGCAGGTCTCTACCAAACATTTCCTGGGAAGAAATTGTACCTCTGATGCTGGAAAATGCAAACCTTGTGTTTTCAGAATGATAATTGCAGGACTTGATCTGTTCCAAACTTACATTGAATTATCAGGAATTCAGGATTTTTTTTTCCTTATTTTAAAATTACAGGATAGCCTGAGTTAGAGAGATCATTGAGTCCAACCCCTGTCCCTACACAGGACACCCTAAGAGTCACACCATGAGCCCAAGAGTGTTGTCCAAATGATCCTTGAACTCTGCCAGGCTTTGGTGCTGTGACACTTCCCTGGGAACTTGTTCCAGTGCTTAACCACACTCTGGGTGAAGAACGTTTTCCTGATATCCAACCTAAACCTCCCCTGGCTCAGATTCTTGGGCAAAGTAGGACTGGCAGTAGATTAATTGCCGCACTGGCCTTTTTCACTAAATTAAGGAGTATTAAAAACAACTGTCTTATCTTCTTTATAGCACTGTCTATCTCTTTACAGCAGGAATTAGTTTTAACTTAGTTAAATGGGCAGAAGGTTTCCAAGAACTTTCTCTGCACCTCAGAAACTGCTCAGTACCATAACGTTCTGTTTGACACACAAGTGTTCTGTCCCAACAAGAGTCAGCTGAGAAGTTACCTCCTTCTTGAGGATCTGCATAAACGACTTGAAAGTTCATCTGTGAATGTAGCATAGTTCATCTGTGTAGTTCATCTACTCCTCATGTAGTTTCCTCCATCTCTGCCCAGCCTATCTAAACAAAAAAGGAAGCAGAGCTTCAAGGGGTAAGAATAAAAAAAGGTGGATTTTTCCTTATGAGAAATGTGGCTCTTTGGACTTCCTGGCTGACTGCTCTGCATAAAATAATAACCTGAAGTTAATATTATGAGCAAGTTTTTTCTCTAAATTAAATACACGGAGAGATGCAGTGTTGATCAGGCTGTATTTAAGTCTAGGCAGTTTATGTTAATGAAGGTTTACTGACATTGTCATTACTTGAAGCAAACTGCTTTTGTTGGCAATGTCCACTCAGTGGCTTATCCTTTTTGCACATTGTAGTTGTTTCACAGGAAACCTCTTTTTACCTGTTGGACCTTTTTGATGAGAAACAACACAGCAGCAAGTAAAATTATTTCTACTTTCCTTCATTTGGTTGGATGAAAAATCAGTGGCAAGTAGGACTCTTTCAGGCATCTATCACTGTTAATTTTCTTATAAAATTCACAAAAAATGAATCAATACATTTGTTTGAAAGTATCCCTGGGGATGTTGCTGGAAAATGATCATGTTTATGCTTATTGTAGACTTTCTGCACGTCTTGAACAAACTCTTATACTAATTTCTGAATCTACTACAACTGCTCTGGCTTAAATATAAAATAAAATTCTGGTTGATCTCATCTTCAGGTTTTTTTGGGTGTGGTGGTAACAGGTGTTCAGTGAATAACCTCACAATTTTAAGATTAATTATTATCTTTCAACATTGTAGTTTTAAATTAAATTAACAATTGCCTTGTACATATTTTTCAATTTTAAAAATGACAGGTTAATTACTTATCCATTTTGCATTGCTAGGAGGTAAAACTTTGTGAAATGGAATTACAATTTCTAGTATAAAGCATATTTGATGCTACCAGTTAGAAGTGATTATACTGACAGCCTGTATTCTTCAAGGGTCAAAAAGACCTTAACAACCTTGCTTTTCAGATTAACTTTTGAGGTGTTTTGTCAGAAAAGTGAGGTACTCAGAATACCCTAAGTCCCCACCCCTCTTTCTCATTTAGGGCTTAATGTACCAAGAGATTTATTCCTGGGAACTTGCTAAAGTGGGCACTGATGCTGATAGGAAGTGCTCCACCAGAAGATTTGGCAGCTGAGGGTAATTGACCCATGATTGCTTCAACTGCACACAATTTAATAATGCCATTCGGTCTCCCCAGAATGTTGTGAATGAGTGTTTTAAGTTCATTTAAAGAATCCATTTACAGTAATCCAGTACAGCTAGAAAGCCCTGTGGCTTGTCAGAAGAGGCAGCTGGAAGCCAGGAGATTCCAAATTCTCTTCAGCTTCTGCTCTCCACTCCGTGTAGGGTGTGGCTCATCACCTTCCAGCATGAGTTGAGCATCTGTACTGCCTCCCGGACACAGGGCGATGCTTGTTAATCATCCAGCAGGACAAAGACATTGAGTATTATCTTAAAGCCTCACTCATTCCCCTCAACACACGCATTGTTATAAAAATATGTGGTCCAACACAAAATACAGCACAGGAATCTGTTGTGGAAGAAAGCTTACAAATAATGGCTAAAGAGCATTCACTGAGGAAGTGAAAGATCCTCAGACATTGTATGAAACTGCAAAGAAATCGAAGAGTCTGCTCCATCAAAGCTGATACACAGCAAGAACACAACAGGTGAATTTTTAAAAGCCACTTACATAAATATGGGCAAAGCACTGCCTTATATGTACTTGCTTGTAGTTTTGGTGTAATATCCATCTTGTGGTCCTGAAGTACAGTAAACATAAAAATCTATCTTCCCACTGCAATGAAGGGCACACAGTGTTCCATGCCTCCTTTGCAATGGCTGGTGGACACACCAATCTGAGACAGTCAGTGGCCCCTCCCCGAAGAGAAATTAGTTGCCCTTCGAGAACTGGTTCAGGAGCAGTTGGTCCAGGGTCATCTTGAACTTTCTACTAGCCCCTGGAACACTCCTGCATTAAAAAGAAATCTGGGAAATGGAGATTGTTGCAGATCTCCGAAAGGTCAATGCCATGATGGAAGGCATGGGGGCGCTGCAACCTGGCATGCCATCGCCCGCCATGCTTCCTGCAGAATGGCCGGTTCTCATAATTGATCTAAAGGATTGTTTCTTTACAATTCCTTCGCATCCTGATGACAAACTGAAATTTGCCTTTTCAGTGCCATCAATTAACAATGCTGAGCCTGTGCAGAGATATCAGTGGAAAGTCTTGCCTTAGGGCATGCGCAATTCCCCAGCCATTTGCCAGTGGTATGTGGCCCAAGCCTTGTCTGGAGTTTGTAAGCAGTTTCCTGATGCCCATCTTTACCATTATATGGACGATATCCTGGTGGCAGCATCCACTCGGGATGAGCTGCTGACAAAACAACCTCAGCTGCTCAATGCTTTGCATTCTTATGGGCTGAAGGTGGCTCCAGAAAAGGTTCAGGAGCAACCTCCCTGGAAATATTTGGGAGTGAAAATTTTGGAACAAACGATTGAACACCAAGAGGTGCAATTTGTGCATTCTATTAAGACGCTAAATGACGCACAAAAATTGCTGGGTCTCATCAATTGGTTACGTCCTTATTTGGGGCTGACCTCAGCACAATGGACCCTGCTGTTTGATCTCCTAAAGGGGGATCCTGATTTGAAGTCACCTCGCAAATTGACTCCTGAGGCACAGCAGGTGCTAGAGGAGGTGCAGCGAGCTATTTCT
>VWZV01003409.1:22243-39685 GCA_013397155.1 Irena cyanogastra
TGAGATATTTTGGTAGGTTGATTTTTGCTTTGACCATAGAACTTTCTGACAGCTCGTCTTGATGAGAAATCTTAGGTTATAACTTAATCCGTCCTCTAATTTTCTCACACATTGCTTTTTCAAAAGGGATAAAATAAAGATTTTATGTTGAATTTGACTCAGCTCTGTTTGATGACATGAATGAGGGCTAAGCCTGACTGTGAAACTGAGACCTTCTAAAGAATTAATCTGTAGGTGCATGAATAGCAAAGCAGTGCAGCTTATTCACAGCCTCATCGCTCTTTTGAATTTGATGTTTTGATATGATTATTTGATATCAGTATAATGGTCAAACATATCTTAAAATAAAGAGAGCAATTGAGTTGAGAGATAAAATAGTGCAAACTGGAAAGTTTTCATGTTTCACAAACTACTCAGTGCCACAGAATGAGACTGGAATATGTTTAATTACCCTTAAATATGACTAAGCTGTGTATAGGTATCAGAAGCAGGTAAGTCAAAAGAAAGAAACCTTACTCCTCAGTAAGGATTTGGATCATCTGAGATAAATCAACATATGTAGAAAACTAAGTCTGATTTAATAATGATGAAATTGATAGAGAATTTAATTTTTAAAAATCTGAAACTTACTACTTCATTCAGTTTAAGAAGTGAGAAGAGAAATAACAGAGTGGAAAGATGTCATCACAGAGAGAAACCCCCTCAGAGAGCAAGCTTTTAATTAAATCATTACAGATGCTGACCTAGGCATTGAGGGAAATCAATGCTTCTGATTTGTACAGCATTTAAGGAGATATAAGCAGATCCAGAGATGAAGAGTGAAAAGCATGGGAATTCATGAATGCATTTGCTTTATTTCTTCTGGGATCACGAAGGTCATTGGCAAAGCTCCTGCTGACCATAAAGTCACATGCTCAGGCCCAACTGCTCATGTTGTTGTTTGGTTTTTGTTCATAAAGATAACAGATTTATGAAACTGAAAAAATAAAAATTTCTTTAGGGTAATTGTGAGCTTCAAGAAGTTTAACAGCATTGTAATCTGGCTGCAGCTGCAGTATTACCCATTTTCTTTTACACAGGGGCTTGGTGAAATTTTCTCGGAGGGAATAGGAGATGGATGTTAAGATGCCTTTGGCAGTGGGGAGGAGGGAGAAGTACTCTGTCTAGGATGGGTTATGAAGTGTGGGATGAGGTGGAGAGAAAACGTCAGAAGAGGGACAGGATGGAGGAGGAGGGGAAATGAAAAATCCCTGTTCCGTGTTTCAGACACAAGACTTAAGCTTCCATTTTTTCATAGACAGCTTGCTCCCAGGCCTTCTCACTTAAACCTGCTTAATAGTCTTTCAACTTCTACCAGCCTTTTCCCTCCTCCAGCTCCCCATGCCATGTCTTCCAACCCTGAAAAATATGAACCTTTTTCTGCTTCAATATAGCTTTGATACAGTTTTGTTTTCATAGCTATGTAGCTTCTAGTCTTCTGTGCTATAAGGTAGTCCAGTAGTGTGGAACTATCTTGTTTTTAATGTGCATGATAGGAAATTATTATAATCTTATTGAAAGTAACTAATTGACATACCTTTAATGCTGAACAAGTTCTAAATAGGCATCTTTAAAAAAAATGCTTCACAGAGATGCCCATTCCATCAAAATTCTTTAAATCAGACTTCAGGTAAATGGAATACTAGTGAAGGGCAAGGGCTTTTCTTGTTTGCTCAACAAGTCTTTGCCTAACAATAAATATATTTCTATTAGTGTGTGACTGGGAAGTAATCCTATAATAAAATGCAGTCAAGTATTTTCAATTACTTGTTCAAAGGGAAGTACTTGATAAATGGGAGCAGTGTCAAGTGGGATCTGAAAGGAAACTCTTTCCAGTGCCTAGCTAGAGGAGCATATGCCAAGGTAAAATACACCATTATCAGGTATAAAGTATCAGCTGTTGGTTTGTTGTGTTATAGTAATGAACCATCTTGAAACTACCGATCAGTCTTTCATTTCTGTGCTGTCTTTCAATGCACAGTGAACTGTTTTGTCTGTGCTTTTCCATTTTGTTTAATTGTCTATAGTGTTGTTAAGTACCTAAGAGAGCCAAGAGGGTTTGGCTGAATCTGGAAAGAGTACACTAAGCAATTAAATGCAAAACTTCTAATCTATCCTTACATTTAAAATGTTGCTGTTTTTTATGAAAATATTAATCCAGGAGTGATAATTAAAATCTCAAATTCTTTATAACAGCTTTAATTGATCATCAAGCAGATGTGCAGTGTAGTTAAAAATGCATATATGAATACAATATGAAAAAAATGAATTCTCTTTGAAACCATTTCTGAAAGGCTGAGAACACCGATCTTATTTATATACACCTCCACTATCATGTCCACTGTCATAAGTACTACTGGCAAAGTGTTCTTAATGGGCTCATTAAAAGACCACAATGAATCAGAATGCTGTTTCCAGGATGCTATAGGAATCAGGACAAATTTTACAGAAAGTATAACTAACTAACTAATTGTTTTTATGTCCTTCATGAGGAGATTAATTTCCTGGTGATCACCACAGAACAAAACCATGACACTATCAATAAGCAGCTCTAATTATTATTATCAGTTATTCTACAGATAAAGAAAAGTGATATTCAAAAGCTAACTGGACATGGTTGTGGCCAGCCTCATCTAGAGACTCTGCTTGGCCAGAGTTGGTTGTACCAGATGATCTTCAGAAGTCCCTTCAATCTCATTCATCTGGTGATTTCTAAACCAGAGAACCAGAGCTTATGAAGCCTTTACCTAAATGGAATTCCAAGACAAGTGTTTGATATGCCTGGACACTAACAGACAAATGTTTCATGGCATTTCCAAATTCTTTAGTGATGGTGTAAATCTTCCCTGTGCAATCCCATGACAGTTAACCATTTCCTTTGCATACTTAATAGACAGACAGTACCTTTACTTGCTTCTCTACAGACCAAAAAAAAAAAAAAAGAGATTCAGGGCTGTGCCTTACTTACTCTGTAAGACTTGCATGTTGCTGAAGAACTCTTGCAACTATGTTACCTGCCCATTACAATGGGAAAAAACACATCTCATATCTATTTTTATTAAATTTAATTCAAATTTGCTAAAGAAATATAGGTATAAAGTTTTTTATTATCTTAAATGTGTTTTCATAAGAACTTTGATCCTGCAAAAATCCAGTCTAGTAATGGAATTTCTTAGTTTACTCCTCCTAATAAGTACAGCACTACAAATACTTTTGGGTGTTCATGACCCACCATGAGGCACATGAAGCATATGCTAAAAATGAAATAGTAGGAAAGGATGAGGTGTGTGAGCACTGAAAAACACAAGGGTTATTTTCAGTTGTTCATTTACAGCTGTCAGTTCAAGGATAATTTTGATCCCTTTGTGGAAATTGTCCATTTACCCCCAACAATGTATGTGCCTCCAAAACAACCGGGCACTCATGAGCTGTCTACTCTGCAAGCTTACTAGAAAAAATATTTGTGAAAGAAAGATTTTATTACTCATTCCTTCATCCTATTGCTAGATCAGCAGTCCAGTCATACTTTATTTTTTTTCCCTGGTTTTGTTAGTGCTACTTCTTTTTTTATTTTTTTCCTTTTTTTCATATACAGATACTCTAATAAGTGTATTGTGGATGTCTAAGGTTTAAAGAGAGATACTCTTATGATTTAGGCTACTGATTATAGTTTATCATCTGCCTGTTCCATGAAAGAAGTTGCACAATTGCACGTGTTTCTAGAAGGTTTATTTTAATAAACTTGGTGTTACTTGAACACTTACAAGAAGAGGTTATAAAGTTCACTGAACTAGACTGAGATTCTATTTACTGCAACTAGTACTGTGACCTATCCCCTTTAATTTCTTAGAAGTTGTTTGGGAAATCCTCCAACATGTGAAGGGCCAGAATGCAGCAAAGATTTTCCATCTGGTGTTTTTTTTAACTGTTCTAGTGAAATACTCAACACTAATGTGCAGTTTAAGCCTCCAATGCTCTTGAGAGCCCAGACTAATCTTTCAGAGTAGGTTTCCTTTTGATAGTCGGAGGACATTCACAGTCAAAACTCATTTGTATTTTCTGCTGTGGTAGTGTGATGGCTCTGCAGGGAGGAAAGGACTGCACACACTTGTTCATTAACCTTGGCTTTGGTAAGAAACCCTCTCTGGAACCGCACAGACAGAAATGGGAGCACAGGATAATCCATATCCAGTTTGTAAACCTGGTTGTAAAGCTTACAAATTACTCCTGGCTATGTGGTTTGGAAGGCTGTTACTTGAACATGTGCTTTCTCTGCATGGAACTGCAGCATTGCTTAATTGGTATTTTCCCTTTGTATATTTGGTTGTAAAGTTCAGTTTGTCACAGTTAATCTTTAATTCACATTAACTCCACAAGGTGCTTAGTGCACTGAATATGCTGAGTAGTACACATTGAGGATGGAATAATAAATTGAGAGGTCATTTGTATGCAGTGAAGTGTGATTAGGGATCTCTGTAATTTGCAGGCCTCTGAGCTCAGACACCAAAGGACAACAGTTCTCTACTTACAGTGCACAGAATAGGTACTGTGGGTTGACCCCTGGGCCAAACTTGTCCCCATCTTTTCACTCACTCCCATCTTCAGCAGGAGGACTTCCAAAAGTGTTTGCCTACAAGACAGGTGGGTGGCTGGAGAGCTGGTTAGATATTTTCAGTAGCAGGGGATAAGAGATGCTCAGGAGGTCTTTGTTGTTTGGTTACAGTTCACAGCTGGCAAGAACATGTACTGTGTGCATTGTCTGCTTTCTGCATTTGACATCGGATATGTTACACCTCAGCAATTCTATGTTTAAAGAAGGACTGGTAGGGTAAGTAGAGAAATTACATATTTATGTCTGCAGGCAAAGAAAGAAGATGACTAATTTTGACCCTTATAAATATCTTTGAGTTTAAACGGCAAGGAAAAATGAACTAATTTAATTAGAGAAGGTATTAGTTGTCCCTTCTTTTGAGCCTGGGATCAAGAGGGAGTTTACCACTTTCTTGTATTGGGAACATCCTTTTAGCTGAAAGTTGTATCTCAGCCTGAAATGTAACCCTTACAGCATAAGAGTTGCTACCAGTGACTCATCTCAGTTATCTTTCTCACTTTCTTTTCTTTTTGCTTTCATAAAATTCTTTCAAATTCCTGAAAAGAAGACATCTAAACAGTATAACATTGGTAGCTGTCCACAGCAGAGCAAGGCTGGTGATGCACAGACTTCTGTAAATTCTGCTTCTCATCCTGAGGAGTTGTCATCTCACTGCTCCACACCTTCCTTGTTCTAAGGATACTGCTGTACTAAGGATACTGATTCTCACAACCCAGAAGAAAGGCTGTATCCTGTAGGCATGATCTAACCCTGAAAGTGTAACCAGATGCTTTAAGAGATTTCTTTAAAAGCCTAATGCCTAACTCAAAGAAATGCTGGAAGGGAGACTATGAGGAAAGTGATAAGACAAAAAAAATAGTAATATACAGGTGATAAGACAAAAAAAATTAGTAATATACAAAACTAAAATTAAATTATAGTCATCTCGATGCCTCAGGTTTTAGCTTCTATATTTTTCAGATTCTGTACTGCTTTAGTGTGTACTTCTGAGCTTCATATTAGCGGATAGTAAGCTCTCTTCACAGAGTAGGTAGACAAAACAATTCCTCCTCTAGCTGGGGACCAAGGACAACCAATCCAAATCTCAGGCCCAAGAGTATAAACAATGGTGGACTGAAGAGAGAAAACAAGAAGGATGGGACTTCATAAGCTAAAGCTATAATTGGACAATTAACTCCAATATGCTAATGGACCAAAATTTATAAAAGTGTGAGACCCTGTGAATGGTCGTCCATTTTGTGACCATTTTGGGTTCATCTTGGGTGTAGCCCTGGCTGGGCTCTTGTGCTGCCCAAGATGTATCCATTGTGGCCTTCTAACAAATACCTACTTTATTCTTTAGCTCTGTCTAGTCTCTGTTCTAGGTCAGACTTCACAAGGCATCAGTCTGACTCATGTTCAAATAATTTGTTTTCCTTATCAGTTTAAGAAATTTTCTTGTTATTCTTTAACTCTCTACCCTCAGCAAGATTGTTGTAGGGCTTCTTACCAGAAATGTATTGAATTTCTAACTGTTGAAACTATTACAATTATAAAAATTCAGACTAATATTTTACAGTAATGTTCCCCTGCTAGAATATATTCTGAGAAAGTTTTGAGTATTTTTATGTGGAGTGAAAAAGGAATTAAATATCCTTTGATTCTAAAAGTACTTGTATTATTTTGGACAACTCAAACTTCTGATTTTAATCAGCAAAAAGCACTTTCAGGTCTTTCATCAAGGAAAAATACAAGAAATTTCAAACACAAGATGGGTTTTCTCATTATATTTGCAAAACAAGAATGAGTTTGTACAATTCTTTATAGAAGTATTGCCAAAGGTACATCTCCAATAGTATTTGAGTCATCTTGGACAAAATATACAAGAAACACTTGCATTGAAAGGAGATTGAGTTTTACATTTACACAAGGAATGGAAAATTCTTAATTCTAAATTCTTTAGATGTAGCCAAGTTTTTTACTGTTGAGCCAATTTCTCTGGACTTACTCTAAGTTGCCTTTTTTCTTGTTTGTTTGAAGATAGTGAGAGTTGAAAATTCCAATAATTATTTTTGGAGTACAGAATAAAAACCACTGTAAATTTCTCTCAAGTCCTGAGAAAGTTTGAGAATGTAATCTATATACTCTTTACATGTGCTAGTATGCCACAAGATATTTTCTGAGGAATTGCGAAAAATGCAAACTACTTCACTATGTGATTTTTGACAAATAGTTTTCATTCTCTTTTTACAATAACATCAGTAGACTTATAATAAAGCTGCAGCTTAAGAAGTTGCTTCAGACATTGTTTCTGAAGATGCAATAAGTTTCTGGTAGAAAATATTTTCAAGTTAAAAAAAAAATATTTGCAGCTCTGCTTACAAACTAGCAGCCAATAATGATCTAAAGCCTGATTAGATTTCTGAGCTCTCTTGAAATATTTTTGTTGTAGCAACAAGTGTGAGTGAATATTGTTTGAAGTAAACACCTTTCCTTTGCAGAAATGCTGTCCAGCTGCAGTATTGAAGTTATGTCCTCATGTCCTAACTATTGTGCAGTGTAACTCCCTTAAAGAGGGCTGTAGAAGGAAGAACAAACAATGCTTTTTACCATGAAACAAGAAAGTAGGAAGGGTAAAGGCAGATCCTGACTTCTGTCATTAATGAACAAAAGTATTCCCAGTACGGGTTGGCATTGTAAACAGTGAATATGTTACTTAATTCCTTACTGCCTTCTTCTGAGAACCTCAAGATTTGCTAGTCTCACCACTAATGGGCATGATATGCAGCTAAGAAAACATCTGTATGTTAGTGTTCCTCAGTTTCTCAGGGTTTGAATGATTGTTGTGGTTAGAGTACTTCAGGTGTTAGAGATTACCATTTCTGAGGTGGTTTGCACTTGAAATGCTCAGGGAAAAAGGGTACTCTGGTTTCAACATACAGTATTCCTTGACTTGGTCATGGTGTGCAGGCTTGGAAGATGCAGGTAACAGCTTAGTCACAGATCAGAGGAGGAGTCACAGATATCTGAGTGTTAAATTCCAAATATTGTCAACTTTAATATTTAGTGGTTGGAATAACTCTAAGGACCAGAGAAAAAAGAATGCTTTCTATGCCTTCATCCTTTGTGACTCCTTATAGCATATTTGTCAGCAATGCTATTATTTTTGTCCTGTACCTTTATGTCAATGCAGCTCAAAATTAGTCCTTGCTTTCTGTGACTAAATGCAGACTCACAAATCCATGTGGCCAAGCCCAAATAGGATGTGCTGTGCCTGTTGGCTTCCCCATCCTTTCTTTTGTTTGTATAGGCACAGAGGCCTTTGATAAAGTCCAGAGAACACAACTTTGAAATTTTTATTTTAAGGCAGCTCTCCTAGAAAAAAACTATCTGTATAACCACCATGTTTCACAAGAGTCTCACAGCTATCACCACCCTGTGTGGCTGGTAATGGGACTTCCAGGAGCTCCACTGTACAGAGTCAGAAATTATGGCTTCTCAAGAACTGTTTCTGAAGAGTCGCAGGCTGCTGGTGATGGTGCCTTTCCCTTTGCATTGAGGAGGACAAGGAATCATTTCCACAGCTTGGCTTGGTGACTGTCAGTCACCAGATAACTGAGATGCTGTAGAGGCATGTATCTGGGGAAGCTGATGTCCCAGCTCTGACACAATTGGTGCCTACTTCGTGGAAGTTTTTCTGCTTGAGATTCTTTCACCAATGCTGAAATAAGTCACAGACTTATTTCAGAATTATCAGTGCTTTCAGAGGGTCATTATGGGGGAAAAAAGGGGACATAAAACTGACAAAAAAAAAAAAAACCCTTAAGGTCTTTAGGCCAATGCTTAACATCTGCATCTTATCTGTTATAGCTGGAGAACTTAAAACTTACAAACAACTTCAGAAATTCAGTGAATTCTGTCTAAGTTGTCCCAAGTAGATCTTCATAATTTATTTGTGGTATAAAATACTGGAGGATGAGGTCCTAAAAAGGATTTATGTGTTGTGATAAAACTACAGGGCAGCCAAGGGATTTTTGGTTAACTTATCCAAATGACTGATACCTACTGCTAGGAGGATTGTCTAGGGTAAAATAAAGCCCAGTCACTGGCCTGCAGTAGAAGGTATAAGAGGGAGAAATGCTGTCTGAAGACGTCAGTTAAAATTTTAAAATGTCAAATGGTTCATGAAAGTAGGAAGCTTGCTACAGAAAAAAGTTGCAGGAATTATTCTTTGAATTAGTTATAGCAAGCTTGCCAAAGGAACAACCAAAGGAAATATAATCTCTCATTTGATATCTTCAACTAACAAAAGAAAAAGATTCTTGGAAAATAGGATGTAAAAAGCCACAATTAAGGTTAATGAGGAGAAGAAATTCCCAGCTATCATAATGGATTATGAAAAACACCTGCTATTCAGTACCACTGCTCCAGAGGATTGAGGAGTTCCATGTACTAGCCACAAGGTGATGGCATTTGTTCACCTCACAACAAAATGCTGTATTGAGGTCTAATGAAAGTTCTTTCAGCAGCACTGTCAATGTATTTTAAAATTTGATTTCAAAAAAGCATCTTGACATAGAAGTTAGTTGCAGTTCTTTGTTTTCATTTACTAAAACTTGTAAAAACAGTCAATTAGAAACAGTTCTGTACATACTGAAGTGGCAATCCCTGACGAGTATTGAGTCCCACTAAGAAAAGAAAAAAGGGGAAGGGTTTGTATGGTTGAGGACTCAGAAGGAAGAAAACCAGTATAAGATACTAATTTGTATGTTAAAGTTAAAATCAGCTTTTCTAGCCTTTGGTATTGCTCAAGAAAATTCCCAGAAAACCCCCTGCTTTCTTTTTATGCTTTATTTGTTTTTATGTTCTAACTTCATTCCTTTTTCTCTTATATATTTTTTAACTTTTAGAGGTAGTGAGCTGCTTATGTTATGGCCCTGGTAAGTCAGCAGATTTTTCATTCTTTATAGTACTGCCTCATCTTTCCCCCCATTTTTACAAAGCCGATTGATTCTTGGTTGAGTTGACTTGGTAAAGAAAACAGCACATTTAATAAGCATGGAGAAGAGGGTGAGGTTATGAAACATACTTATTTCCTTTTGTCTTTAGTTAAGTTGTTCATTATTGGCTTAATTAAGCCTTTTGATAAGAAGTGAATTCTCTGACACTGAGAATGGTTTGAAGGAGACAGTTCAAGGTGCTGATTTGAACTTTTTGTTGAAAAAATGCTTGGCTTGCTTATCTATGGCTTTCTTTTCCTCCCTATTTGCATGAAAGTAAAATTTGATAGAATTCATATGAGTAAAGTTTGTTTCTTCTCTGCCTCTAGAGAAGATATAACCCTTTAGACATTACAGAATGTGCCTTTTAAGTATGGCTCAGTGTCGTGTTGATCAGTCTCCTGATGCTGTACAGAAATTCCTGCTTTATCCATGGAGAATACCTATTGATATCTATATATCTATATAGATATATATATATCAAAGATGCTGTTTGCCCACCATTGTAAGTGTTACCTCTATACATTGGGCTCACTGACTCAATTATTCATTGTCTCTCTGAGCTTTTGCCACACAGAGCTTTAATGGACCTTAAAGTACATTTCTTTACTATTATTTTGCTCACATAGTCACATGAACAAGATGGATAATCAGAAATTGCTGTTGATCCCCCAGCTATCTCACTGCAGGCAAAGAATTCCCTCTTTTATATTTTCCTCAAAACAGTTAAGGTCCTAACAAGAGAAGTATCTGCAGTTCAAAGTTTAAAATGTCTGTGAAATCATCTGAACAGTACCTAATCAACAGGTGCTCAAACGTTTGGGAGCCACTAGCTGCAACATTCTATGGATGAACAACTCATATTTATCTTCAGGGTCCAATAAAACATCAAGAAGGCAGAGGATGTCAAACATCATCTGCACTAGTGCTACTTGCATTATTCTGTTAATATATAGACTAGAAATGTGGATACTAAGTACTAGGAATGGAAAGGAAAAGCAGATTTTAAATTATTGCAAAGTCAGGAAAACAGTACTATGTAGTGAAAAACTTTGATGGAAGCGCATTTTTCTTCTCTTCTGGTGTCAAAAGATAGAGCTATTGTTCTTTCTGTACACTCTTCTATGAGTCGCCTTAGTCCCCTAACTGACTAACTGTATTTTCATTGGAGAAAATACAGTATTAATCTTTTCCTTATTATTTGCCAACAGCAGTTGGAAAATATTGGCTAGTAAATGCCACACAAATAACTCAACCTTGTGTAGAAGAAATATCTTCTTCAACCTGGGCATGTTTACTTCAAAAGTAGCCATTCTGAATCAGTTTCTACTGTTCTGCCTGCAGGACTAACAAGTCAGATCAGATGTATCCATGTTTTAGTCATATTGAAACTTTTCCTTTGGAAAACATATGAATTTCCTAACTAAAAAAAAAAAAAAAACCCAAAAAAAAAAAACCCCACAAACCAACCAACCAACCAACCAAATAAAAGGCTGGCCTTAATTTAGTCCATCCTTTACACCAAACAGATAATTTATTATAAACCTTGGATTCAGGATGTAGTAAAGCTTTCAGATGGCTGCTTGGTTCTCAGAAAAAAGTAAGCCCTAACAGAAATGCTGGAGATCCAGATTAGCAAATGCCTCTTTTATCCCAGAATATGCAGCTGGACCAGGTGGAAGTAAAATGAAATAAAAGGGATATGGCCAGTGTTCAACAGAAAGTGGCTAACAGAGTGACAAGCTGAGTGGTCACAGACTTAGCAACATTCTTTGGAAAGACAAATATTCAGTATCTAACACATTTGCCACTGGTAAATGAAAAACAAAATAAAATTAAAAACAAAATCAGGAAATTGATTTTCAAAATGGTCAAGCTAAAGAATACTCTGAGCAAAGCAGCTCTTTGGTTCTCACATCATGAGTATACTGCTTCCCTCTCAAAGCCAGAAATAAGGAAAGTCCCTTTATCTCTTTGACTAAAGACCAAAGTTGTAACCTTTCCTGTGCACATGACATCAGGTAAGGGAAAATCATATTCAGTGCATACCACTGAATTCAGGAAAAATTTAAAATGTAGGACCATTTTATTTCATGCAGACTATGTAATAAATGCTTCTGGGTTTGATGTTTTGTGGTGGTAAATAATTTATTTCTTTTTTGTGATATTTCTACCAGTGATTTATGCTCATATCAATGTGCTTATGAATTTACCAACCTGGTTGTCTAAAAGTCCCCTGGAAGATGACATCCCACATGCTCACATTTATGTTCTTCCTCTTGCAGTTTACTGGAGATTCATCTCCTCAGAGTGCTAAAGACTGACTGTTGGGAGCATCCCAACAATAAAAAAGAAGCAGGCAGTGTGTTTGTTGCCATAATGAGATTGAAACTTCCTTCCCAGTAAATGGACAGCAGAATGACTCAGCCATTTATCAGTTGAAGACAGGGAAATGGAGGTGCCTGGAGAAAATAATTACTTTTTATGAATGGCAGCTGGTATGACATGCATATGAATCATGAGGAAAGCAGTTAGTTTAGAAAGAGCCCAAAGGAGACTGGACAACATTGCAGAAATACTAGAGGAAGGTGAATGCGTTGAGTCTTAGAAATATAGTTATGATTTTCAATAATTGGTGAAAAGTGACTCGTGTCTTCAAAGTTCTTTCCCAAAAGGAGACTAAAGTTACAAACCGTAATTCACAGGCAAGATTTCTACTGCGTAGAATTTTTTTTAAGTGTGCATGACACTTGGTCACCTCCTTTATTCAGGGAATTAAATTAACACTGCTTTAGTTGACAGCTCAATTGAAATCTTTGGTAACTGATAAAGGAGTTTGTAGTCATTACATTAATGAATAAAGTCATGTTAGAGGTAACAAATGAAGGAACAGAACATGTTGTTGGATAGTAGTACTAAGCACCAGCTTTACCTTCTGTGAGAAGACTGCAGATAATTTTTAATGCCCTTATGCTCTCATTGTACAAAAGTGAGAAAAGGCAAGGAAGAGTCTTTAAATAAATATTCTAATTTTTGCCTTTGAGTTCTTGGGTAGAAGAACTAATTGAGCTTACCTGAAAACCACAATAGAAACAGATATATTAAGAGATAGCCAAGAGGATTGTAAATTATTTTCTTTTTCTGGTTTATTTTTGGTGATAATCTAATTTCTCTGAGGGTGTTTATGTAAGAATCTTGTTTCCCAGCTTGTGTCTTTTGGTCAGTGTTTGCAATCCCTTTGTATAACCTTTACAAAATTTTGTACAAATTCTGTAAAATTTTTTTCTTCATATTCTTCACATTCTTTGCATTTTTCTGATTTTGTGGAAGTCAACTGAAAAACAAAATGCAATAGTAAAGCAGGATACCGATCCACTCATTCTGATAGAGAATTAATCTTTTGCCCTGTTTTGGGGAATAATTCCAATGCAGGTAGTGGCTATGGAAAATATTAGTGGAGGCTTCCATGGTAGTTATGGTCTGTGCAGTTCCTGGCTTACTTTTTAATTAGGATCGTCTTTGAGAGGTACATCACTTCAGTGAAAGATGCAAATGATTGTCCCTCTGAAAATTAGGATACTAATGTGTCTAACATATCTGACTGCAGGTACTGAAGCTGCAAACTGTCGTTTATACACACATATTCAAACACCCTGACATATGTAAGCATGCACAAAAGTATTTGCTTTGATGGGAATCCTGAATGTGTTTTTCTAAAAACCACTGATTTTTCAGTACATGTTACTGGAATCTCATTAGTTTTCATATCTACCATCCCACTGTTTATGTAACAAAAGAGGTATTTCTGCTACCAAAGAAACATTTTTGATTTGCCTTTTTTTCCACAGACCATTCATGTTGCTTACCTTATTTTTTTTGAAGCTTTCATTTCCATTTTTCCAGATGTTCCACACATCCTGTATTTTACTACAGTTTTTGATACGACATTCTTGAATTATCACTTCTGTCTCTAAGAAAAAGCACCTCATTACAAGTTCTTGGCATTCTTCCTGAAAAAAATGCAGTTGCAATAGTTTTATGATTAAAAAGAAATAAGCAAATGTAGGACATAATTTGATATAATTTAAAACACAAGTATGATATAAGTGAGATGTAATCTAAGATAAAATCAGCCACAAAGAGGCTGATTTTTACTTACTGAGCATGTTTTCTTACTATCCAAATACATTTTAATATCTTCAGAGGTGGGCTGTGAGAGCTAGGAACAAAAAGGCCAAGCAGTTTGCTAAGATGGGGTGAAACGTAGTGTCTTAGTGAAGAACATAGAAAAATAATTAATTAGGATAGGAACGTGGCATATAACTAAATATAGTGGAATTAATATTATTCTTAGTAGTTTTAACACTTTAACTCAGAGATCTAAACTCAGAATGGGTAAGAGAGTAGAGGAAGTAGGTAATGCTCACTTAAATGAAAAATTAATCCCAGCATTATTTTAGCATTGTTTGTTTTGATAAAATGATTTTGAATCACACAATCACAGAATAGTTTTGGTTGGAAGGGACCTTTAACATCCTGTACTTCCAACCTCTCTGCTATGCACAGGGACTCCTTTCCGTAGGCCAGGTTGCTCAAAGCCGCACCCAACATGGCCTTGATCATCCCTTTCAATTGATTAATTTTAGTAGCAGATGACTAAATAAAAATAATTAATACCTTCTTGCATAATTTATCCTAAGCACTTTGATTAGAAGAACTATTCATTCAAAGTCAAATTATTTGTCTTTAGACATGTTTATCAAATTAGAACAAGTCTGCTGTAGATAATTTCTAGTAAGGATATGAAGCCACCACATTAAACATTATTAGTGGTCATACATGAAGTTTACTTACATCCTCATCTGCATTTGCAGTGTATAAACTGACATCAATATCCTACAAGAAAACAAGAGCTGGAATTATAAACATTAGCTAACAAACACCATCCTTCTCCCTCTCACTCACACTTCTTAGCTGAGTGCAGTGCTAAATGTTTTATTAAGTCTTCTTCTATGATTATATGAAATGCTGTCTGTTTTATGAACTTACTCTGGATGTCTTGATCCTTTCCAAATCTTTCAGAACTTCTGCCCACTTGCAATGACCAGCTTCTGTCTTTGGTACATAAGCACTAGAACAGAAGAAACACGGTGACCATTAGGCTAAACAGGAGGTATCCACTACATTTATGCTGACTCAGCATTGTAAGAAAAAATATATTCAGAATTGTAAGATATCACAGATACATTGTTTACATGTAAATACATATGGTAAACGTTTGGGACAAGCAAGCATATTTGACAAATTATAAAATCACATAGATACATAAAAACTGTATCTCATGTTACACACAGTATAAACAATGTGGTTTTTTTAAAAGGCCAGGTTTATAAAACATAATGCAAGAGAAAAATTCAATTACCTGATGTAAAATACCTAAAATTCTTTTAAAGTGTAAAAATAAAATTCCAAATCCACTCTCTGAAGTGACTGGAAACAAGTAACAGCTGTGATAGTAAAAATAAATAATTTGTAGTTACTATCTGATTGACATTGACTTTGTAGTTACCATAGGAAGAAGATGATTAGTCCCATCCCATTCTTTAAAAGGCAAAAGCAATGACTATTCAGAAGCCGATACAGCGGATACTGCAGGCAAACACTTTTCAGGTGTGTTTTCTGAAAGACACAACCAAGGTGATACCTTGTCACAATTTGATTCCACGGAATTTTGTTTTAGTACTGACTTAATTAACCAAGACTTAATTTGCCAAGACTTTCCAATAAATACAAGACCCTGTTGTGTGTAGCTGGAAAGACCAACTGATTTGTAGCCTGGAGAAATACATAATCACTTTACCAAACAGTTGGTAGAAAATCAGATGCTGAAGGCACACTGTGAAAACCTGAACTTATCCTGGGCTCCCTATTTATTTACCAATTCAGAGGCAATATTAAAGAACTTTTGGTGTCCACCTCTCCCCTGGCTACCATTTGTTACCCAAATTCAATGAATTGCCTACAACATTAACTCCAATATTGTTGCATATATGTGAGACTCTACATTGAATGCATCAAATACTATAGTTATGTGTACAAATGTTAAATAAAATATTTAGATATAGTATATACTTAAATTTCTTTACTATCTTGGTTTGAAAAGACAGGCATCTGCTAAGGAAGGCAGGAGCCTCCCCTGAAATGGAAAATGTAAACCCCTTCCCTCCAAATTGTTATAATTTTGAAATTAAGGGGCTCTGAGGCACAGATATGGGAGCAGGAATAACAGTTCTTTATTAAGTAAGGAAAAAAAATAAATAATACGGTAATACAAAACAGCACTGACAGAGTCAGGATATGACTTGACACCTTGGTGATAGCAGTCTAATTGAAGTGGTTGCTGCAGTCTTCCTGGAGTGGCAGATGTAGTTCTGTTGAAGCAATGGTCTTGTGGAAGGGTGGAGAATCTAGTGGGAAAAAGCTGCTCCTCTGAGAATCCAGTGGAGAGGCCTGCCCAGGTATCCTAAAATCTCAGACTATATATCCAGGAAGGGATGTGTGGCTCCTCCCCCTTGGGCAGAGCATCTCCTAATGTGATGATGGAATTTTATCAGTCATGAAATGACACTCAATGGAACTCAAGATATTTCTCGGAGGGAGGATTGATTTGTAGAAGAGATAAGAAAAACCACCCAATTAACAGAACATTAACTGTCACACTTTTAACAGATGGCAAATAGAAGACACACTTATCTTTCAATCCATGACATTTGCACAGTGTATGAGTGTCTAATAGTGGGCAGTGATGCATTTAAGAATTTCCTCAATGGAGTTTGGCAACTGGAAATAAGGAGAAGCTGTGAGAAGCTGTGCATTGTCCATCAGGAAACATTTCCCTGTGCACAGCCTGTTAACCTTTGTTCCAAAGTTACAAGGCCTTTGATTTAGCTGATAAAGCTCCCTCACCAGCTTAGGTTAATTATCTGCTCCAGTGCAGTGATTTTGACCCAAGGTTTTATTCCTTATCGTACATGTAATAGTCTATGCCTGACTCAAATGGTGTTTCTTTAGCAGTAGTTACTTTACCTGCAAACTTGCAAGTAAATATTTACAAATAGACCAGACAAAATAACAAAAGAAGAGCTAGCACTGTGCAGTGGTAAAAATATCCAAATGGGAGGTCAGTCCATGCACTATCAGGATGGCAGCTCACTTGCTGGAAGCCACCTTAATAAAGCAGAGCCTGGAGAGTAATGATCACACATGTGACAGGATTTCTGGAAAGTATTTGTAATAAATATTTGCTACTCTCTTAAATAGAAAATGTTTTAAATACACTGCAATTATTTTGTTTCCAAGCCACAAAGATGTAGCTGAAATAGCATAGTTACCTAATCCTACATGAATTTCCACATTCAATAATGAGATGCACTGTCAGTCTCTTTTATCCCCTTTGGTTGTCCAAGAGGTGTTAAATAAAAGCTATGTAAATTAATGATACTATGACAATCTAAATTGCAATAAGGACAGAGCAGGTAATATCTCCTACATCATCTGAACAATTTCCATATGGAGGATGCTGTGTTATGGTCAGCCAAAGTAGGTCTACAAGCAAGGCTAAACCTGTCACTGCTTCCACAACAAATGGAAATAGAAAATATGAGTACTAAACCCAAAATATTAAGTACTTATACATGTATATTTTTCAAATGTACAGGAAAAAAAAATATTAACTGCTTGGATATGGTCCAAAGAGCTTAATCACTTTGCTATAGTATGACAGGCTTTATGCTTTTCACAGTTAACATTGAT